>CM038218.1:53420739-53435739 GCA_021442155.1 Cymbidium sinense
GGTTTTTTTTAATGTTTAGGATTTTGGGTTTTAGGGTTTAGGGTTTATGGGTTTAGGGTTTTGGGTTTAGGGTTAGTTTTAGGGTTTAGGGTTTAGGATTTAGGGTTTAGGGTATAGGGTTTAGGGTTTAGGGTTTAGTGTTATTTTTTAATTAATTAAATAAACTGGTAGGTTTAAGTTTATTTAATTTATTTTTAAATTATTTAGTTTATTTTATTTTTTATTTATATTTAGGTTTATTTTTTTATTTAGTTTAGTTTATTTATTTTAGTTTACATTTTTTTTATTTTAGTTTTTTTTGTTTAGGTTTAGGTTTATTTTAATTTTTTTTTTAGTTTATTTTTTTTTTATTTTGTAGGTTTAGGTTTTATTTTTTATTTTTAGGTTTACGTTTAGGTTTTCATTTTATTTTCTTAGGTTTAGGTTTTAGTTTTTCATTTTAGGTTTATTTTTAGGTTTTGTTTTTTAGTTTAGGTTTAGACTAATTTTTAATTTATTTTATTTTATTTAATTTAGGGTTTAGGTTTAGTTTAGTTTAGGTTTAGGTTTAGGTTTTATTTATTTTAGTTTAGGATTAGGTTTATTTTATTTTCTTTATTTTATGTTTAAGTTTTTTTTTAGTTTAGTGTTTAATTTTTTTTATTTTCTTTTAATTTTAGGTAATATTTTTTTTATTTTTAGGTTTATTATTTGTTTAATTTTATTTTATTTTATTTTATTTTATGTTTATTTATTTTTATTTTATGTTTAGTTTTTATTTTATTTGGGTTTTTTTATTTTTAGGTTTATATTATTTTTTAGTTTAGTTTAAGTTTTTATTTATTTTATTTTAGTTTAGTTATTATTTATATTTTATTTTATTTTTACATTTAGGTTTAGGTTTAGGTTTTAGTTTAGGTTTTTATTTTTTTATTTTTTTATTTTATTTATATTTAGGTTTTATATTACAATTATTTTTAGGTTTTATTTAGTTTAGGTTTAGGTTTGTATGTTTTTAGGGTTTAGGGTTTAGGGTTTAGAGATTAGGGTTTAGTATTTAGGGTTTAGGGTTTAGGGTTTGGGATTTAAGGTTTATGCTTTAGGGTTATATGTTTTAGGGTTTAGGTTTAGGGTTAAGGGTTTAGGGTTTAGGGTTTTAGGGTTTAGGGTTTAGGATTAGGTTTTTTTTATTTTTTAAATTTTCTCTTTTTAATTTTTTTTAAATTAATTAAACTTGTAGGTTTAGGTTTATTTAGTTTATCTTTTATTTTGATTTAGGTTTCTTTTTATTTTTATTTTATTTATTTATTTATTTTATGTTCATTTATTTTAGTTTAGATTTTTTATTCTATTTTATTTTTTTTGGTTTAGGTTTAGGTTTATTTTTTTAGTTTAGTTTTATTTTTATTTTATATTTTAAGTTTAAGTTTTATTTTTTATTTTTATGTTTAGGTTTAGGTTTTTATTTTATTTTCTTAGGTTTAGATTTTAGGTTTTTATTTGAGGTTTATTTTTAGGTTTTATTTTTTTAGTTTAAGTTTATTTTTAGATTATCTTATTTTTTTAGTTTAGGTTTAGATTTTAGGTTTAGGTTTTATTTATTTTAGTTTAGGTTTAGGTTTATTTTATTTTTATTTTAGGTTTTCATTTTTTCTTAGTTTAGGGTTTAGGTTTTATTTTTTATTTATTTTTTAGCTATTTTTAGGTTTATTATTTATGTTTAGGTTTTTATTAAGTTTTATTTTATTTTATTTTAGGTTAATTTTATTTTTATTTTAGGCTTAGTTTATATTTTATTTAGGTTTTCATTTTTTTAGTTTAGTTTAGGTTTTATTTATTTTAGTTAAGTTTTTATTATTTATTTTATTTTTTTAAGTTTAGGTTTTACTTTATGTTTTTATTTTATTTTCTTATTTCATTTTGGTTTAAATTTTTTTCTTTCTTTTATTTTTGGGTTTTAATTAGTTTAGTTTTAGGTTTTTAGGTTTTTAGGGTTTAGGGTTTAAGGTTAGTTTAGGGTTTAGGGATTAGACTTTAAGGTTTAGGGTTTAGGGTTTAGGGTTTAGGGATTAGGGTTTTTTTTTGGTTTAGGGTTTAGGTTTTAGGTTTTAGGTTTTAGGTTTTAGGTTTTAGGGGTTAAGGCTTAGGGTTTTAGGGTTTATTGTTTAGGGTTTAGGTCTTAGGGTTTAGTTCAGGTTTTTAGGGTATAGGGTTTTGGATTTAGGGTTTAAGTTCTAAGTTCAGGGTTGAGGTTTTAGTTTATGGTTTTGGGTTCTTGGTTTTTTTTAACAGAGAACAAAATCAGATTTACAACATTTCTTCTTTTTTTTAGTTTATTTAGTTTATTATTTATTTATTTTAGTTTATTTTTTTTATTTTTTTAGTTATGTTTATTTTTATTTAGTTTAGTTTATTTATTTTAGGTTTATTTAATTTAGTAAGTTTTATTTTAGTTTAGGTATTTTATTTTACTTTATTTTTTGGATTAGGTTTAGGTTTAGGTTTTATTTTTTATTTTATATTTAGGTTTAGGTTTTAGGTTTAAGGTTTATTTTTAGGTTTTTTTTTTATTTAGGTTTAGGCTTATTTTTGATTTAATTTATTTTATTTAGTTTAGGTTTTAGGTTTAGGTTTATGATTTATTTATTTTTGGTTAGTTTATTTTAGTTTATGTTTAGGTTCATTTTATTTTGTTTATTTTATTTTTATTTTAGGTTTAGCTTTTTTTTAGTTTAGGATTTAGGTTTTACTTTTAGGTATATCTTTTTAGGTTTATTTAATTTTAGGTTTAGTTTTTATTTTATTTAGGTTTTGTTTATTTTTTCTGTTTAGTTTAGGTTTTTTTTATTTTATTTTTGTTAAGTTTTTATTTTTTATTATAATTTTTTTTTAGGTTTAGGTTTAGGTTTTAGTTTATTTTTATTTTATTTTATTTTCTTATTTTATATTTGTTTATATTTTTAATTTTTTATTTTTAGGTTTTAATTAGTTTAGGTTTAGGTTTTTAGCTTTTTAAGATTTAGGGTTTAGGGTTTAGGGTTTAGGGTTTAGAGTTTAGGGTTTAGGGTTTCTTTTTTTTGGGTTTAGGGTTCAGGGTTTAGTGCTTAGGGTTTAAGTTTTAGGGTTTAGGGTTTTAGGTTTGAGGGTTTAGGGTTTCGGGTTTTGGATTTAGGGTTTTTAGGGTTTAGGGTTTAGGTTTTAGGTTTAGGGTTCAAGTTTTAGTTTAGTGTTTAGGTTTTTTGGTTTTTTTATAACAGAGAACAAATTCAGATTTGCAACATTTTTTCTTTTATTTAATTAGTTTATATAGTTTATTTTTTATTAATTTTAGTTATTTTTATTTTTTATTTTTAATTATGTTTTTTTATTTAGTTTAGTTTACTTATTTTAGGTTTATATATTTTAGTCTAGTTATTTTATTTTAGTTTAGTTATTATATTTTAGTTTATTTTTTTTTTTGGATTAGGCTTAGGTTTAGGTTTAGGTTTATTTTTAGTTGAGTTTTATTTTATTTTATTTTTAAGTTTAGGTATTATTTTTTATTTTATGTTTAGGTTCGGTTTTATTTTTATTTTTTTTAGGTTTAGGTTTTAAGTTTTTATTTTAGGTTTTATTTTTTATTTAGGTTTATATTTATATTTAATTTCTTTTATTTTATTTAGTTTTGGGTTTATGTTTTTTTTATTTTAGTTTAGTTTATTTTATTTTAGTTTAGTTTATTTTATTTTAGGTTTAGGTTTATTTTATTTTATTTTTGGTTTAGGTTTTTTTTAGTTTAGGGTTTAGGTTTTACTTTTAGGTTTACTTTTTAAGTTTATGTTTTTATTTAGTTTTTATTTTATTGTATTTTAGGTTTATTTTAGGTTTATTTTATTTTTTAGTTTAATTTAGGTTTTATTTATTTTATTTTTATTTATTTAAGTTAGTTTTTTTTTAGTTTAGGTTTAGGTTATTTTAGTTTAGGTTTTATTTTATTTAAGTTTAGGTTTTTATTTATTTATTTTTTTTAAATTTTATTTAGTTTATGTTTACATTTTTTAGGGTTTAGGGTTTAGGGTTCAGGGTTTTAGGGTTTAAGGTTTTAGGTTTTAGGGCTTAGTATTAGGGTTTAGGGTTTAGGGTTTAGGGTTTAGGGTTTTAGGTTTAGGGTTTAGGGTTTAGGGTTTAGGGTTAGTTTAGGGTTTAGGGTTTAGGCTTTAGGCTTTAAAGTTTAGGGATTAGGGTTTAGGGTTTACGATTTAAGTTTTTAAGGTTAATGTTTTTAGGGTTTAGGGTCTAAGGTTTAGGGTTGTAGGCTTAGGTAGTTTAGGGTTTAGCGATACTTTTAAGGTTTAGGGTTTAGGATTAGGGTTTTTATTTTTTTAAAATTAAGTAAACTAGTAGGTTTGGGTTGATTTAGTTTATTTTTTATTTATTTTAGTTTAGTTTATTTTTTAGTTTGATTTAGGTTTATTTTTATTTTTATTTAGTTTAATTTATTTTTTAGCTTTATTTATTTTTGTTTAGGTTTTATTTTATTTTATTTTTTAGGTTTAGGTTTAGGTTTTTTTAGTTTGGTTTTATTTTTATTTATTTTTTTAGGATTAGGTTTTATTTTTTATTTTTATTTTTAGGTTTAAGTTTTTATTTTATTTTTTTAGGTTTAGGTTTTAGGTTTTTATTTTAGGTTTATTTTAGGTTTTATTTTTTAGTTTAGGTTTAAGTTTATTTTTAGTTTATTTTATTTTATTTAGTTTAGGTTTAGGTTTAGATTTTGTTTATTTTAGGTTTAGGTTTAGGTTTTTTATTTTAGTTTAGTTTATTTTAGTTTAGGTTTTGGTTTATTCTATTTTTATTTTAGGTTTATGTTTTTTTTTAGTTTAGGGTTTAGGTTTTATTTTTTATTTATTTTTAGGTTTAATTTTTATGTTTCTTTAGGTTTAGGTTTTTATTTAATTTTTTTTTAGGTATATTTTATTTTTATTTTAGGTTTAGTTTTTAATTTATTTTGGTTTTCTAGTCTAAGGTTTATTTTGTTTTTTAGTTTAGTTTAAGTTTATTTTTAGTTTATTTTATTTTATTTAGTTTAGGTTTTAGGTTTAGTTTAGTTTAGGTTTAGGTTTAGGTTTTATTTATTTTAGTTTAGTCTATTTTAGTTTAGGATTAGGTTTATTTTATTTTCTTTATTTTAGGTTTAGTTTTTTTTTGAAATTTAGGGTTTAAGTTTTATTTTTTAGTTATTTTTAGGTTTTATTTTTTCATTTTTTGAGGTTTAGGTTTTTATTTAATTTTTATTTTATTTTATTTTATGTTTAATTTTTATTTTATTTTTGTTTTTATTTTTAGGTTTATTTTATTTTTAGTTTCATTTTAGTTTCTATCTATTTTATTTTAGTTTAGTTTTATTTTTATTTTATTTTTATTTAAGTTTAGGTTTAGGTTTAGGTGATTTATTTTATTTTATTTTAGTTTAGGGTTTAGGTAGTAGGTTTAGGGCTTATGGTTAGTTTAGGGTTTAGGGTTTAGGGTTAGTGTTTCGAGTTTTAGGGTTTAGGTTTAAGGTTAGTGTTTAGGTTTTAAGGTTTTGAGTTTAGTGTTTAAGCTTTAGGGTTTAGGGTTTTACTTTATGGTTTTAGGTTAGTTTAGGGTTTTGGAGTAGTGTATAGAGTTTTAGGGTTTAGAGTTTAGGGTTTAAGTTTAGTTTAAGTTTAAGGTTTAGGTTTTAGGTTTAGGTTTAGGAGTTTAGGGATTAAGGATTAATTAAGTTTAGGGTAAGGTTTAGGTTTAGGAGCTTAAGGTTTTAGGGTTAAGGGTTTTGGGTTGTAGGTTTTTGGTTTAGGGTTTAGAGTTAGTTTTAGGGTTTAGGTTTTACGATTTAGGATTTAGTGTTTGAGGTTTAGGGTTTAGGGTCTAAGGGATTTTTTTTAATTAAAGAAACTAATAGGTTTAGGTTTATTTAGTTTATTTTATATTTTTATTTAGGTTTATTTTGTATTTTTATTTTGATTAGTTTATTTTTTATGTGTATTTTTTTTAGTTTATGTTTTTTATTTTAGTTTATTTATGAGGTTTAAGTTTAGGTTTATGTTTTTTTTAGTTTATTTTTATTTTATTTTTTTTTTAGGTTTAGGTTTTATTTTTTATATTTAGGTTTAGGTTTAAGTTTTTATTTTACTTTTTTTAGGTTTAGGATTTAGGTTTTTATTTTAGGTTTATTTTTAGGTTTTATTTTTAGTCTAGGTATAGGTTTATTTTTAGTTTATTTATTTTATTTAGTTTAGGTTTAGGTTTAGGTTTATTTTATTTTAGGTTTAGGTTTAGGTTTTATTTATTTTAGTTTAGTTTATTTTAATTTAGGTTTAGGTTTATTTATTATTTTAGGTTTAGGGTTTTTTTTGTTTATGATTTAGGTTTTATTTTTAGGTTTATTATTTTGGTTTAGGTTTTTATTTAATTTCTATTTTATTTTATTTTAGGTTTATTTTATTTTTTTTATTTTAGTTTAGGTTTATGTGTATTTTATTTTAGTTTAGTTTGAAATTTTTATTTTTTTTATTTAGGTTTAGGTTTAGGTTTATGTAATAGTTTAGATTTTAATTTTTTATTTTTTATTATTTTATTTAGGTTTAGGTTTTTATTTATTTTATTTTTAGGTTTAGGAAATTAGGTTTTTAGGCTTTACGGTTTAGGATTTTGGGTTTAGGGTTTAGGGTTTAGGCTTTAGCATTTCATGTTTAGGTTTAGGGTTTAGGGTTGTAGGTTTTAAAACATATGGTTTAAGGTTTAAGGTTTAAGGTTTAAGGTTTAAGGTTTAGGGTTTAGGGTTTTAGGGTGTAGGGTTTAGGGTTTAGGGTTTAGGGTTTAGGGTTTAGGTTTTATTTATTTTAATTTATTAAATTTTAGTTTATGTTTATGTTTATTTTATTTTATTTATTTTAAGTTTAGTTTTTTGAGTTTAGGGTTTAGGTTTTATTTTTTGTTTTTAAGTTTATTTTTCAGGTTTAAGTTTTTATTTAGTTTTTATTTTATTTTATTTTGGGTTTATTTTTTCATTTTATTTAAGTTTTTATGTTTAGTTTTATTTTCTTTTAGTTTAATTTAGCTTTTTATTTATTTAATTTTAGTTTAGTTTTTATTTTTAGGTTTAGGTTTATGTTTATGTTTAGGTTTTAGTTTATGTTTTCATTTTTTTTTAGGTTTAGGTTTTTTTTATTTATTTTATTTTTAGGTTTGATTTAGTTTAGGTTTTATGATTTAAGGTTTAGGTTTAGGTTTAGGTTAGTTTTATTTTAGGTTTAGGGTTTAGGGTTTAGGTTTAGGGTTTAGGATCAGTGTTGTTATTTAGGTTTAGTTTAGGTTTAGAGTTTAGGTTAGTTTATTATTTAGGTTTAGTTTAGGTTAGGGTTTAGGATTTAGTTTTAGTTTAGGTTTTAGGTTTAGTTTAGGTTAGGGTTTTTAGGTTTTAGGTTTAGAGTTTAGGGTTTAGTGTGTAGGATTGGGTTTTAGGTTTATTAGTTATAAGGTTTATAGATTAGGGTTTAAGTTTAGGGTTTAGGTATAGTTTTAATTTAGGGTTTAGGGTTTTAGGTATTTAGATTATGTTTAGGTTTATTTTTTTATTTTAGGTTTAGGTTTAGGTTTTATTTTATTTTTTTAGGTTTAGGTTTTAGTTTTATGTTTGGATTATTTTATGTTTATTTTAATTTATTTTATTTTATTTAGTTTAGCTTATGTTTAGGTTTAGTTTATTTTAGGTTTAGGTTTAGGTTTATTTACTTTAGTTTACTTTATTTTAGTTTAGGTTTATGTTTATTTTCTTTTTATTTTTGGTTTAGGTTTTTTTTAGTTTTGGGTTTAGATTTTTTTTATTGTTAGGTTTTATTTGTAGGTTTATTTTTTAGGTTTAGGTTTTATTTAGTTTTATTTTAGTTTATTTTAGGTTTATTTTATTCTTATTTTACATTT
This sequence comes from Cymbidium sinense, assembly GCA_021442155.1. Lineage (NCBI taxonomy): Eukaryota > Viridiplantae > Streptophyta > Magnoliopsida > Asparagales > Orchidaceae > Cymbidium > Cymbidium sinense. The sequence goes on from CM038218.1 coordinate 53,428,663, forward strand.
AGTTTTTTTTTTATTTAGGTTGTTTATTATTAGGTTTATTTTATTTTTTAATTTAGTTTAATTTTTTTATTTATTTTTATTAATTTATTTTTTTTTAGGTTTAGACTTTGGTTTTGTTTAGATTTTTGTTTATTTTAATTATTTATTTTATTTAGGTTTAGGTTTTTTATATATTTTATTTTAGGTTTTATTTCTTAGGTTTAGGTTTTAGGTTTTTTTGGGTTTAGGGTTTAGGGTTTAGGGTTTAGGGTTTAGGGTTTAGTTAGGTTTAGAGTTTAGAGTTTAGTGTTTAGGCTTTAAGGTTTAGGGTTAGCTTAAGGTTTAGGGTTTTTTTAAAAAAAAATTAAGTAAACCTGTAGGTTTAGGTTTATTTAGTTAATTTTAATTTTAAATTTGATTTATGTTTATTTTTTATTTTTATTTATTTTAGTTATGTTTTTATTTTATTTTAGTTTTTAGGTTTAGGTTTAGGTTAAGGTTTATTTTTTAGTTGAGTTTTATTTTTATTTTATTTTTAGGTTAAGGTTTATGTTTAAGTTGAGTTTTATTTTTATTTTATTTTTTAGGTTTAGGATTTATTTTTTATCTTTAGGTTTAGGTTTATGTATTTATTTTATTTTTTTAGGTTTAGGTTTTAGGTTTTATTTTAGGTTTATTTTTAGTTTATTTTATTTTATTTTTTAGGTTTAGGTTTACTTTATTTTAGGTTTAGGTTTAGGGTTTAGGCTAGTTTGTAGTTTAAGGTTTAGGGTTTAGGGTTTGGGGTTTAGGGTTTAGGTTTTAGGGTTTAGGGTTTAGGGTTTAGGGTTTAGCTTTTAGGTTTAGGATTTAGGTTTTAGTTTAGGGTTTAGGGTTTTTGGTTTTTTTTAATGGCAAACAAATTCAAATTCAACATTTCTTCTTTCTGATTTCATCAACCAAGTAACACCCCAAGTTTTCTAAGACACAAGTGATGACATAGATAAAAAATGAGCATGCATAAAGAAAATCAAAAACCCTAGATAAGTAGAACTGTCTCTACTATAAAGACACAGTTCCATAAGCAGTAGATCGGATCGGTCGTTCTTCAGTTTCTCCAGTTCCCATCAAAACCACCCTTGCCTCTCCAATAGTAGGATCCACCATCATATCCCCGATCTCTCACTCCTGCAGTGTAACCTCAGTAAGCTCCCACCTCCACCCAACCACCACGCTCGACCACCACCTCCATATCCACGGCACCTCTAAATCCCCCACCACCCTGCGATAACCACCTCTCCACCTCCTGAATAGGCGGTTGATGGTGATGTTCTGCCTTCAAGGTTTTGCCATTCTTAGGGTTTAGGTTTAGGTTTATTTTTTTTTAATTTTATAGTTACTTTAGGTTTAGGTCTAGCATTTGAGGTTTAAGGTTTAGGGTTTAGGGTTTAGGGTTTATGGTTTTAGGGTTTATGCTTTTAGGGTTTAGGTTTAGGGTTAGGGTTTAGGGTTTAGGGTTTAGGGTTTAGGGTTTTTAGGATTTTTTAGGGTTGTAGGTTTAGGGTTTAGGGTTTATGGTTGTAGGATTAGGGTTCATTTGGGGTTTTGGGTTTTGGGTTTAGAGTCAGTTTTATGGTTTAGGATTTAGGGTATAGGGTTTAAGGTTTAGGGTTTAGTGTTCTTTTTTAAAAAAAATTAAGTAAATCGGTAGGTTTTAGTTTATTTAGTTTATTTATTTTATTTTATTTTATTTAAGTTATTTTTTTATTTTTATTTAGTTTAATTTATTTATTTTAGTTTAGGTTTTTAATTTTAGTTTATTTTCTTGTTTAGGTTTAGGTTTATTTTTATTTTTTAATTTTTTAATTTTTATTTTTTATTTTTGGTTTAGGTTTTATTTTTTATTTTTAGGTTTAGGTTTTATTTTGTTTTTTTATGTTTAGGTCTTAGGTTTTCATTTTAGGTTTATTTTTAGGTTTATTTTTTATTTTTAGGTTTAGGTTTATTTTAAGTTTATTTTATTTTATTTAGTTTAGGGTTTAGGTTTAATCTAGTTTGGGTTTAGGTTTAGGTTTTATTTATTTTAGTTTAGTTTATTTAAGTTTAGGATTATGTTTATTTTATTTTCTTTATTTTAGGTTTATGTTTTTTTAGTCTATGGTTTAGGTTTTTTTAGGTAATATTTTTACATTTATTTTTTAGGTTTAAGTTTTATTTAGTTTTTGTTTTATTTAATTTTAGGTTAATTTTATTTTTATTTTATGTTTAGTTTTGATTTTATTTGGGTTTTAGGTTTATTTTAGTTTTAGTTTTTTAGGTTTATATTATATTTTAGTTTAGTTTTTTTTATTATTTTTAGGTTTAGGTTTAGGTTTAAGTTTTAGTTTAGGTTTTATTTTATTTTATTTTATTTAGGTTTAAGTTTTTTATTTAATTTATTTTTAGGTTTTATTTAGTTTAGATTTAGGTTTTTGGGTTTTTAGGATTTAGGGTTTAGGGTTTAGAGATTAGGGTTTAGTGTTTAGGGTTTAGGGTTTAATGTTTGTTTAGGGTTTATGGTTTAGGGTTGTATGTTTTAGGGTTTTGGGGTTAGGGATTAGGGTTTAGGGTTTATGGTTCAGGGTTTTAGGGTTTAGGGTTTAGTGTTAGAGCTTTTTATTTTATTTTAAAATTTTATTTTTTTTATTTTTTTTAAATTAAGTAAACTGGTAGGTTTAGGTTTATTTAGTTTATTTTTTATTTTGATTGAGGTTTCTTTTTATTTTTATTTACTTTAGTGTATTTATTTTTATTTAGGTTTTTATTTTAGTTTATTTTTTAGGTTTAGGTTTAGGTTTTATTTTTTATTTTTAGGTTTAGGTTTTAGTTTTTATTTTATTTTTTAGGTTTAGGTTTTAGGTTTTTATTTTAGGTTTATTTTTAGGTTTTATTTTTTAGTTAAAGTTTATTTTTAGTTTATTTTAATTTTTTTAGTTTAGGTTTTATTTATTTTAGTTTAGGTTTAGGTTTATTTTATTTTTATTTTAGGTTGAGGTTTTTTTTAGTTTAGGGTTTAGGTTTTATTTTTTATTTATTTTTAAGTTTATTATTTTGGTTTAAGTTTTTATTTAGTTTTTATTTTATTTTATTTTAGGTTAATTTTATTTTTATTTTAGGTTTAGTTTTATTTTATTTAGGTTTTATATTTTTTAGTTTAGTTTAGGTTTTATTTCTTTTATTTTAGTTAAGTTTTTTTTTTATTTTTTATTTTATTTTCTTTTTTTGGTTTAGGTTTAGGTTTAGTATTAGGTTTAAGTTTTAGTTCTATTTTTATTTTATTTTATTTTCTTATTTTATTTTGGTTTAGATTTTTATATATTTTATTTTGAGTTTTAATTAGTTTAAGTTTAGGTTTTAGCTTTTAGTGTTTAGGGTTTGGGTTAGTTTATGGTTTAGGGTTTAGGGTCTGGGGTTTGGGGTTTAGGGTTTAAAGTTTTTATTTGTTGGGTTTATGGTTTACAGTATAAGGTTTAAGTTTTAGGGTTTAAGGTTTAGGGTTTAGGGTTTTATGGTTTATGGTTTAGCGTCTAGGGTTTAGGGTTTAGGTTTAGGATTAGGGTTTAGGAATTAGTTTATGGTTTAGGGTTTTTTTTTCTTTAATAGAGATCAAATTTTGATTTACGACATTTCTTCTTTTGTTTAATTACTTAATTTTTTATTTATTTTATTTTATTTTATTTTATTTTATTTATGTTTATTTTTTATTTTTTAATAGTTTAGTTTATTCATTTTAGTTTTATTAATTTTATCTTGGTTATTTATTTTGAGTTTATTTTTTTGGATTAGGTTTAGGTTTCTTTTTTAGTTGAGTTTTATTTTATTTTATTTATTAGCTTTAGGTTTTATTTTTTATATTATGTTTAGGTTTAGGTTTTTATTTTAGGTTTATTTTTAGGTTTTATTTTTTTAATTTAGGTTTAGGTTTATTTTTATTTTAATTTATTTTATTTATTTTATGGTTTAGGTTGAGGTTTAGGTTTTATTTATTTTAGTTTGGTTTATTTTAGTTTTGGTTCAGGCTAATTTTATTTTGTTTATTTTATTTTTCTTTTAGGTTTAGGTTTTTTTTTAGTTTAGGGTTTTGTTTTATTTTTTGGTTTAGATTTGTATTTAGTTTCTATTTTATTTTATTTTAGGTTTATTTTATTTATTTTAGGTTTAGTTTTATTATATTTAGGTTATTTATTTTATAGTTTAGTTTAGGCTTTATTTATTTTATTTTAGTTAAGTTTTTTATTCTTTATTTTATTTTTTCTTTTTAGGTTTAGGTTTGATTTTAGTTTATGTTTTTATTTTATTTTATTTTCTAATTTTATTTTGGTTATTATTTATATATTTTATTTTTAGGTTTTAATTAGTTTAGGTTTAGGTTTTTAGCTTTTTAGTGTTTAGGGTTTTTTTTTGGTTAAGAGTTTAGGATTTAGGGTTTAGCATTTATGTTTTAGGGTTTAAGGTTGAGGGTTTAGAGTTTTAGGGTTTTGGCTTTTGGCTTTTGGCTTTTGGCTTTCAGGTTTAGGGTTTTTAGGGTTTAAGTTTTAGGTTTAGGGTTCAAGTTTTAGTTTAGGGTTTAGGGTTTTTGGTTTATTTTTTAATAGAGAACAAATTCCAATTTACAACATTTCTTCTTTTGTTTAACTAGTTTATCTAGTTTATTTTTTATTTATTTTAGTTTATTTTATTTTTTTTATTTTTATTTATGTTTATTCTTTATTTTTGTTTAGTTTAGTTTATTTATCTTAAGTTTATTTATTTTAGTCTAGGTTTTTTATTTTAGTTTAGGTATTTTATTTTAGTTTATTTTTTGGATTTGGTTTAGGTTTAGGTTTATTTTTTAGTTGAGTTTTATTTTTATTTTTGTTTAGGTTTAGTTTTTAGTTTTTATTTTATGTTTAGGTTTAGGTTTTTATTTTACTTTTTTAGGTTTAGGTTTTAAGTTTCTATTTTTGGCTTATATTTAGGTTTTATTTTTTATTTAGGTTTAAGTTTATTTTAATTTCTTTTATTTTATTTAGTTTAGGGTTTAGGTTTAGGTTTACTTTGTATTTATTTTAATTTAGTTTATTCTAGTTTAGGTTTAGGTTTTTTTAATTTTATTTTCATTTTAGGATTATGTTTTGTTTATTTTAGTTTAGGTTTAGGTTTTATTTTTAGGTTTACTTTTTATGTTTAGGCTTTTATTTAGTTTTTATTTTATTATATTTTAGGTTTATTTTGGGTTTATTTTATTTTTAATTTACATTTAGTTTTTATTTTATTTAAGTTTTTTACTCTTAGGTTTATTTTATTTTTAGTTTAATTTAGGTTTTTATTTATTTTATTTTTATTTATTTTAGTTATTATTTTATTTTTTTTTGGTTTAGGTTTAGGTTTAAGTTTTAGTTTAGGTTTTTATTTTATTTTATTATATTTAGGTTTAGATTTTTTTATTTTTATTTTTAGGTTTTATTTAGTTTAGGTTTATGTTTTTAGATTTTTTTTAGGGTTGGTTTAGTTTAGGGTTTGATTTATGGTTTTAGGGTTTAGGATTTAGTTTAGGGTTTAGTGTTTAGGCTTTAGGGTTTAGGGTTTTTTTTATGGTTTAGGGTTAGGGTTTAGGGTTTTACTTTAGGTTTAGGCTTTAGGATTTAGGGTTTAGGTTTTAGGGTTTTAAGGATTAGGGTTTATGGTTTAGGGTTTAGGGTTTAGGGTTTTAGTTATGGTTTTAGCATTAAGGTTTAGGATTTAGGAATAGGGTTTTAAAATTAAGTAAACTGGTAGGTTTCGGTTTATTTAGTTTATTTTTCATTTATTTTATTTTATTTTATTTTATTAATTTGATTTAGGTTTATTTTTTATTTTTATTTAGTTTAGTTTATTTATTTTAGCTTTATTTATTTTAGTTTAGGATTTTATTTTATTTATTCTTTAGGTTTAGGTTTAGGTCTAGGTTTATGTTTAATTTTTATTTTAGTTTTATTTTTACTTTATTTTTTAGGATTAGGTTTTATTTTTTATTTTATTTTTTAGGTTTAGGTTTTTATTTTATTTGTTTAGGTTCAGGTTATAGGTTTTTATTTCAAGTTTATTATAGGTTTTATTTTTTAGTTTAGGTTTAGGTTTATTCTTAATTTATTTTATTTTATTTAGTTTAGGTTTAGGTTTAGGTTTAGTTTATTTTAGGTTTAGGTTTAGATTTTATTTATTTTAGTTTAATTTATTTTATATATGTTTTTGGTTTATTTTATTTTATTTTAGGTTAAGATTTTTTTTTAGTTTTGGGTTTAGGTTTTAATTTAGTTTTAGGTTTTTTTTAGGTTTAGATTTTTATTTAGTTTTTTTTTTATTTTATTTTTATTTCAAGTTTAGTTTTTATTTTATTTAGGTTTTTTATTCTTAGTTTTATTTTTTTTTTTTTAGTTTAGTTTAGGTTTATTTTTAGTTTATTTTATTTTATTTAGTTTAGAGGTTAGGTTTAGTTTAGTGTAGGTTTATGTTTAGGTTTATTTAGTTTAGTTTATTTTAGGTTGGGACTATGTTTATTTTCTTTTCTTTATTTTAGGTTTAGGTTTTTTTTTAGTTTAGGGTTCAAGTTTTATTTTTATTTATTTTAGGTTTTATTTTGACATTTATCTTTTTTTTTTGGTTTAGGTTTTATTTGGTTTTATTTTTATTATTTTATGTTTAATTTTATTTTTTGGTTTTTATGCTTATTTTATTTTTAGTTTAGTTTAGTATTTTATTTATTTTATTTTAGTTTAGTTTAGTATTTTATATATTTTATTTTAGTTTAGTTTTTATTTTTAATTTTATTTTAAGTTTAGGTTTAGGTTTAGGTTTTAGTTTTGGATTTTATTTTATTTTATTTATTTTATTTAGCTTTAGGCTTTTTTATTTAATTTATTTTTAGGTTTTACTTAGTTTAGGTTTAGATTTTTTAGTTTTTAGGGTTTAGGGTTTAGGTTTAGGGATTAGGGTTCAGGGTTTTAGGGTTTAGGGTTTTAGGGTTTAAGGTTTAGGGTTTTAGGGTTTAGGGTTTAGTGTAAGGATTTTTTTTTAAATTTAGTTTTTATTATTTTTATTTTTTTAAATTAAGTAAACTTG
>CM038218.1:54861052-55031176 GCA_021442155.1 Cymbidium sinense
TTTATTCTCTTTGAAAATTAAAAAAAAAAAAACCTAAACCTACAAACTAAATCCTGAACACACCTAAACCCTAAACCTAAAAACCACAAACCCTAAACCCAAAATCATAAACTATAAAACCCTAAATAAACCTAAAACCTAAAGCTAAAACCTTAATCTAAAACTAAATAAAATAAAAATAAATAAACTTAAACCAAAATAAAATAAAGATAAAAAAAAAATAAAAACTAAAATCTAAACTAAACCTAAAAGATAAAATAAAAATAAAAATAAAACTAAAATAAATAAATAAAACTAAATTAAACTAAAAAAATAAAAACTAAATAAAATAAAATCTATACACTAAAATAAAATAAAATAAACCTAAAATAAAAAAAAACTAAAGAAAACCTAAACAAAAATAAACCTAAAAAATAAACATAAAAACTAATAAAACATAAACCTAAAATAAAATATACCTAAACTAAACTAAAATAAACTAAACTAAAATAAAATGATCCTAAATCTAAAATAAAATAAACTAAACAAAATTTAAAACTAAATTAAATAAAATAAACTAAAATAAACCTATAGACTAAAAAATAAAACTTTAAAATAAACCTAAATAAAACCTAAAACTTGAAAAAAATAATAAAATCTAAACCTAAACTTAAAATAAAAATAAAACCTAAACCTAAAATAAAATAAAAATAAAATCTAAACTAAAATAAACATAAACCTAAACTAAATAAAATTAACTAAATAAAAACCTAAAGTAAAATAGATAAACCTAAAATAAATAAACTAAACTAAATAAAATAAAATTGATCTTAATATAAATAAAAAAAAATAAACTAAAATAAATAAAAATGACTAAATAAACTAAATAAACCTAAACTGGTTTGCTTAATTTAAAAAAATAAAAATAAAAAATAAACCACAAACCACAAACCTAAACCTTAAACCTTAAACCTAAACCTAATCCCTAAAACTAAACCCAGCCCAAACCCCTGACCATAAACCCATACCTAAGCCCTTAACCCTAAACAAAACCCAAAACCCCAAAACCCAAACTAACCTAAAACAGATAACTAAACCTAAGATAACAAACTAAACCCTAAAACCTAAACCTAAACTAACACTAAACCTAAACCCTAGCCACCCTAACCTAACCCTAAACCCCAACCAAAGCCTCAAACCCTAAACCCCTAAACCACAAACCCAACTAATCCTAAGAAACTAAATAAATAAAAAATAATCCTAAACCCTAAAACTAATAAACTTAAGAAACTAAAGCCTAAACCTAAACTAATAATGGAGAACAGAGGTAGGAACATGGTGTCAATTAAGCTTAGTTTAGATGTGTGTAATTACATGGCGGTGGTGGTTATTACAGTGGTGGTTGGGGATCTAGAGATGTTGGTGAATATGGAGGTGGTGGTCAGAGTAGTGGTGGTTATGGAGGTAGGAGTGACAAGGTTATAGAGATGGTGGGAAGGGATAGATCAAATATGATGGAAGATCCCCTTTGCTCGAGAGGTGGTGGTGGTTCTGATGGGAACTAGAGAAACTAAAGAACAGTCGATCCGATCTACTGCTTATGTAATTGTGTCTTTATAGTAGAGATAGTTCAAGTTATCAAGGGTTTTTGATTTACTCTATGTGTGGTCATTTTTTATATATGTAATTGTGTCTTGGAAATCTTGGTGCGCCATTTGGTTGGTGAAATTGAAAAGAATAAATGTTGAATATGTATTTGTTCTTTGTTAAAAAACCATAAACCCTAAATCCTAAACTAAAACCTAAACCATAAACCTAAAACCTAAACTCTAAACCTAAACCATAAACCTAAACACTAAACCTAAACCCCAAAACATAAAACCTAAACCTAAAACCTAAACCATAAACCTATTGACCTCACTTTTGGAGTGAGCTCTCAACTTCCTTATCATAGATCTAGGACTCTCATAGACATAAAGAGTTCCTCTATCTTAGGAAACTTGTAGTCATTAAGTGAACACTTAACCTAATCTTAGAGACTTAGAAGAGTTAGTCATAGGGGTAGATTGTGCCTTAGGGATTTAGGAGAACTTACTACTTGCAAACCAAATCCTTACTTCATTCTTCCAAATCAAATCTCAAATTCAAATCTAAATTCCAAAATCAAATCCAACTATCAAATGATTGAAACCCATGATCAAATTCAAACTCCAAATCCCTTCTAAGCCCTTTGATTTTATCTTATGGACTTAGCCTTAACCAAATTTAAATCAACCCAAATTCAATTGATTTTTTCAATTATCAAATTCAATCTCAAATCAAATTCTAAATCATAAATCAATTCCAAAATCCAAATGGTTGAAACCCAAATCAAATCAAATTCTTGATTTTAGCCATTTTAGCTAAATTCTTGAACTTGGCTAAATAATACCCAAATCAATTCAAAACTCATGGATTTCCTGATGATTCAAACATTCCTACAATCATTGATCCAAATATAAATACAAACTATAATTATCAAACCAAATCCATGTTAACCCAAATTAAACCCAAGTTAGCCCTTTTTCACTTGAAATTATCATATGAACCAAAATCCATATTGATCCAAATTACTTGTAATTCGATTTGTATTTTCATCTCAAACCCATTTATCAATATAAGTAAACTTGAGTCAAGCCATGATCAAGCCAATTAACCCATTTTGGTCCAATTGAACTAAAGTGACCTAAAGACCTTTCAAGGCAAGTTCTAATTCAAATTGGATTGAACTAAGCCCATCAAACCTCACAACATGATCAAAATTTATTCTAGGTTAATTAATTATCATGAATTAGGTCAAACCAAGTCAACTAGCGTTAACCAAGTCAACATTTAACCCAAATGAAACCCAAATTAGCCAAAATCTACCATATGCCAAAATTGAGTGAAACCATTGATTCAAACCCATTTCCTAACCAATGATTGAACATGACCAAACCTCACTTGAGCCAAACAAAGCCCAATTGGCTATTTGACCCAAGTTGACCCAAATTGGCATAAAAGCCAAAATAGGTCAAATCATAATCCAACCCAAATTGATTATAACCAATGGCTCAAGTTCATTCTAAATCACTTATTAAACACCAAAACCATGATTGAGCCCAATTTGACCAATTGGTCAACTTGACCTAACTTAACAAATTGACCTAAAGGGTCAAATTAGCCAAAATCAAATTAATTTTAAACCAAACCAAAGCCTACAATCATTTTCAATTAGCCAATTGAACTTGTCCCAAACCTTTGACCCAATTTGACCAATTTGTGTCTTGACTAACCTAATTTGACCTAAATAGGTCAAATCAAGCCAAATCAAATCAAATAAACACCAAACTACTTGAAATTTGGGCTAACCCACTTTTGACCCATCCCAAATCTACTGAAACTAAACCCATAACAAAATAACCATTTTTCCATTAGGTTTAGGCATCCCATGAGATAAGACACATGCTCATTTGGTCATTTCTCCCCCTAACCACTTGGCACACAATCATAGGTCCACTTAAGCACCTAGAACCATGGCTGACTTAACCAAAAGGTGGTTGGGTCAGCCATGATCCATGGGGAGGTGAAATCACCTCCCCATCCCCAATGGAGCTTTCCAAACAACCATAAGACACCCATTACTCCCTTGGCAACCACCTCCACACCCTCACCCAACCAAATTGAGCCACATCATGCACCCAAGGACCTCCACCACCCTTTAATTTGACCAATTGATCAAGAAAAATCTAAAGAATTTATGGCCATCCGATCCATGAAATGAGGGGGTATACCCCCCTCATTCTCACTCAAACTCAGAACACTCACTTGATTCATCTCTAGCGAGGAGAGTTCCAAGTAATTTCAAGCCTTCCCAAGCTCCAGAAATCCCCATTCTCAATTTATGCAAAATAGGGAGGCCACCTTCAATTCTCATTTTTGATTAAACCTCCACCAAAGTGCAATTAACTTTGCACCCCTTCCTTGGAGCCAAATGAGTGAGAATGAATCATTTCCCAAGCTTCTTGATGGAGGGTAGAGTTTGATCAAGCAGAACCTCGCCTAGTGGATTGGTCTTTTGAGCAAACTACACCAAATCAAAGCTTATGCGGCTCAATAGAGCTTTATTTCTATCAAACAAAACTTCCTCAGTCATTGGAACCATCGGTCATAAGCTCTGGTTAGGTATGCCATTGAAACCGATCCATGAATGAAAATATGTTGGTCTTTTATGAAAGAAAATTTTCATGTCATGTGATTTCCTCTATTAGATCTTCTTATTATGCTTCCTCGAAGGTGTGGGATCATTTACATCTCCATCCTAACTCGGGTGAGCTTGGATCAAGCAGCGATCGATGGATGCTAGCCATTGTTCGATGCTAGGGAGGAGATAGATCATGGACTATCTATCCTGTGTGATCGGGATGAATGGTCCTAATCTAATCAGGCTTAGAGCCTTTGATTAATCCTTCAAATCTTAGATCAGATGGTCCATGTAGTTACCGCGTGCACCGTCATTCTATTCATCACTTGGATGTGATAACTTAAATAGCAAATCCCATCGCCCATAAGCACATGATGCATGTGGCACGATGGGATTAAGCTCTAATTGGGGCTAATTAACTAGTTTTAATCTAAAATTCTAAATTTCATAACAAATTCTAGAAAAATTCATAAAAAATACAAACTTAGGCTCATTTTAAAGATATTTTAGAGTAGAATCCAAGAAAATTATTATTAATTAATTTTGAATAGTGGATTTGGCTTAATTAAGGCTTTATTAGAAATGTAATTAGTTTGATTACTCTCTAATTAACCATCCAATTAATCTCAAACTTTCTGTGCATGTTAAGGGGATGATCTCTACCTCCCCTATTTTTTTAGGATTTTATTGGTTGCTTAATTAGGGAAACCAATGGGTTAAGCCTTAATAACTTTCTCAATGTAATTAATGATAATTAAGTAAATGAACAGTAAATTAATCAATCAATTAAGCTTATTAACCTCTGTTAACGATGATGAAGTCTAAAGAAATGGATTGGGACTCCCTCTTCCAATCTTTTCTTTAATTCTTCTCTAATCCCTCTTAAATAATTAATTAATCAACACCCCTTAATTAATTAATTAACAAGATTAATCAAAAATCCAAATCATACCTCAACTTTAATCAACTAATTGAAAGGATTTAGGGATTGAGACTTAGGCTCTCTTCTTTGTCTCTTTCTCTAAGCCCATCTCATTTTGATTGGTTAAGGTTAATTAAAGTTTAATTAGTTAATTAACAAATTTAATTAATTTAATTTATTTCTCTAATTTAATCTTGGGTAGCTCTTTGGGTGTTCAATAATCCAAAGGGGAGGTAATGAAATTATGATTAGCTCTGTGTGAGAATACTATAAAAATAGTTAAGTGAGATCCCTTAAGCTTAATTAACTATTAATCATGAGCCAATTGCATTAGGCCCCTTTCATTTCTTAGAGCATTGCAAATTTACTTTCCATGTGGTTGCATATCATATTGGCTCATTATTAATTAGTAAATTAACTTAAGGTGATGTAGGTAGGGTTAATTAATTGGCTTAATTCATACCCAACCTAATTAAACCATAAAATCAACTTAAATACTTCTTCATTAAATCAAATTAACTCACACATGAGGAATGGGATTAAAATCAGCAAATCTCTGTTTTCTAAATCAAATTCAAACTCAAAATTAAAATCTCATTAAATGACTTTGGTTTATTTTAAGTGGCTTTATTTAGTATGATTGTCCTTAGGAATTAATTGGAATGTATGAGATAATGTGCTTATGTTCCTTTATTTTTTTTTAAATGTTGCTTCCCATGTGTAATCATGCATTCATTCCTTTTAAAATTAACTAAATGAAATGGTTTATTTTATGTCAAATTTCATGTGTTGATTTAAATTAAAAATAGGTGTGGCTATTATCACTATTAAATCAAAAGTTAGTTTCAAAAGCTCATAAATCAATTATAATAAATGGAGTGATGGTAATTACAAATATCTACAGGTTTGCATGTGTTGATAATATAAGATATGCAATATGAAGCTCTCTTTCCTTATCTTACATGTATTCACATAGGAATTACAAATGTATAGTTCATTTGAAAGCACACAACATTTGTCTAAATCTATTCTTATGCATTTCCATAAAACTTATGAAGAATTTCATACCACATATGTAAATCATATAATAAAATCAAATATGAGTTCTTGCATGAGTTCTTCTTCTTGTGGTTCTTTTCATACATTCACCTGTATCTGAGAAGAGTGGTATATTAGTCTAGACACCCCAGGGCTACAAGGCTTTAAGTAGCCCTAAGTAGGTCTTATACCTTACGCCCCTGGCATAGAACAATGATGTCATACTCACTTAAAACTCTTATACATGTGTATGTGTGATGTGGCCAATGAATAAGAATCATAAGTCATATAAATCAAATACAGTTTTTGTATGAGTTTTTCTTATCCTTATAGTTACTTATACATCTATATGTATCTACGAAAAGTGGTATATTAGTCTGGACACCCCAGGGTTGCGAGGCTTTAAGTAGCCCTAAGTAGGTTTTGTACCTTACGCCCCTGGTGCAGAATAATGATGATGGACTCACTTAAAACTTTTATACATGTGAATGTGTATCTAGTTAATGGATGAAAAATCCCTCATTCTATTTAAAAGGCATGCATTCATAATTCAATCAAATGAAATATTTAAATTTCAAACACACTTCTTTGCATTCATCATTCAAGTATGCTAAAATATAAATTGCATGTATTGTAATGCATAGGATTTAATCATATGCATGATATACATGATGGAAAGAAATGAATAAACATGTGTTATGTTATAATAATTCATTCTAATTAATCTTAAGATGCCTTTCTTATTGAATAAGGTTATTTAGAGTGAACCTAAACTTTGGACTAATTAAAACATATAATATGTTATTCACTAAAGGAAATTGATTAATTAACTTGCTTTAGAAGTGACTTAAGGTAGGGATGAAAGAGAGGTTCCCTCTCTTTCTTCTCTTTATAACACTTAGTTGTTAAGTGTAGACCATATGAAATGAAAGAAAACACTAAGTAAAATCTTTAAATCAATCAAATCACTTAAATAAAAATCAACCACTTTATAAATTAAATCCCTCACACTTAGTAAATTACAACTTTAAAGCCTAGTTAGGACATAACACACAAGCTTTAATTCATGCACAGTAGACTAAGTCACCATTTATACATTTATGTTAGGGAGGTGTATGGTTTGATATATGCTTGTTTTGATGTATTATTGTAGGCGGATGTTAGGGTGCATGTGCGTAGCTAGATGTTAGGCTGATATTAGCCTAATCATGCTTTTCTGAGGGTTATGCTTAAGGGTTGCTAAATAAAAATATAAATGTTTTTCCTATGTAGGTTGCTTAGCCCTAAGCACCCAAGTTAAGACAGGTGGACTTGGTTACCCATGTGTGGGGAGCTAAGTCCAAATTATTCATATAATTGCTTTGGTTGTATGGTGTGTTTAGCTAACATTTGTTTTGCAGGTGTAGCTAGATTTACTTTCCTTCTTTTAATGTAATTTTAGATTAGGATTAGGCTGAGTATTATGAGATATTAGGAAAAGCATTGGTTATAACACCAAGTCTTATGTACCATGTGATGCCTTTGGAGCAAGCATATCCAAATCAATCAAAAGAAGGAAGAAATAGAAAATTAAATGAAGAAATGGAAGATGAAGAAATGAAGAAAGAATAATGAAGACCCCCATAACATTCATCATTTGTAATTGTAATTATTATCTTGTAATCCAGGTTGTATAAGGGTAGAACTCAACAACCCACATTTCTTTTTTGGGATGTGGTGGTGCATCGATCCTTTTATTCTTTTGCGATAGCTTTATAAAAATTGTTTGATGTTTTGTTTAGCTTGTGCATTAGAAAGAGCATGCCTTTTCATAGTTTGTTTATGATTGATGATTGTTGTATGACTTGGATGCAACTAGGCTCTTAGGATAAAAATAAATTTTTTATCCCATTAACAACTCATAACTAAACTTTTAAAACAACTCATAATCTCATATAAAAACTTAGGCATTAAATCAAGATAGTAAAATATTTAGTAACCCCCTAGCTGGATCTTATATGTTTAGTATCATGCATAATCATCTTGTTTCACTCTTGTTAAGAGAGGGATTCCATCTTTGCTAGATAAAATGGGCTTAACCTTTGAGAGCCTATGATGGAAGAACACCTATTTCCCTTTTGATTTGGCCCATAATCAACTTCTCATGCATTTAGGCAAACAAAATCCTATAGCTTGTGTCAAAACAAAGAGTCCTAAATTAAATAAAATTTGATAAGAATTTGCATTAGATTTAAGTCAGTATTCATACCCCTCATGCTCTAGTCTCTTAGGGAGTGGGTTTATGGACTTAGTCTTTTTTCTAAAGAATAACAACCTACCCATCTCACAAAAGCATATGACTTGCCTACATGGATTTAAAGCATAAGTGGAGTTAGTTGGCAGCCACTCCAGGTGATAATAAGTCCAGCAGTCGGGTGGTTTACTCTCTCTTGTAGAGGTAAACCATATAACTACTTCCCCTTAGATTTAGGTCATGCTTTGGCCCTAGCCAAAGTTCCTAGATTTAGGATCTGAGATTGATGTTTCCTTTTACGGGCTACAAGCATAAATCCTCACCTCGACATTTCCACAATCTTGTATTGTGGAATTATAAGTCCAAGATTTCTAATAAAATTTCAAATCAAATAAATAAATCTCCTCAATTTCAAATATATAAAGCCCAACCATATGATAGATTGGACTGCTCACTAGGTTTCTTAGTATCATGAGTATTCCCTACTCATCTCCTTTGATTTAGATAATAACTCTTCCTTTTTGATCCATCCCACTTGATCTTCTAAAATACAACCAATTTATTGATAGTCCTATCTTTGAATTCTTTGGAGACAATAATCGCCTACTTTAATCGACAGTATTCTTAAGGGATTCATTTTTTTTAAGATGTAATTAACTATGGGGGCTTGTCTCCATAGGGACCTTAATGAACCTGGTTTAAATAAACACTGCTTTACTTTTCCATGTAAAGTTTGGAAAAAATATCTGGTATATTCGAAGACCATCATGCCTTAGGAGTCCTTACTAGGTGATTAGGTCCATCGTAGGGTAGTGATTTCTATCTTTCAAGATAGTGCACTATTCTTTGATGTCGTACCCGATCACCTCGAAAAGTATATCCTCAGATCTGTGTGTTGTCCCCTCACATATACACATACAAATGAAACTGAAAATAAACACCACAAACCCACACCTAAACCTAAACCCTAAACCCAAACCTAAAACCCTAAACCTGATAAACCCACAGCCTGACCACAAACACTACCCTAAACCAAAATCCTAAACTCACAAATTATAAATGTGACCCAACCCTAAACCTTATGCCATAAACCTAAACCACAACCTAAACCTAGGCCACTGCCAAACCCTAAACCCTAACCCTGGCCTAAACCTAAACCTGAGCCCAAAACTAGGCCTAAAATAAAACCCTACTGAGCCCTAAACCACTGAGCCTAAAAAAAACCCAAACCACCCCCTTACCTAATCTCACAACCTGACCCTAAACCCTGGGCCCTAAACCCTAACCCTGAGCCCTAAAGCCCTAAACCTACCACCCTAAACCCCAGGCCCTACACTGGCCCTAAACCATGAGCCCTAAATACAAAACATTAAAACTAAAATAAACCTAAAATAAAAATAAAATAAAACTGAGCCTAAATAAAATAAATAAAATAAAATAAACCTAAAACTAAAACCTAAACCTAAACCTAAAACTAAACTTAAACCTAAAAATAAAATAAAAAAATATGAACTAAACTAAAATAAAGTAAATAAAAACTTAAACTAAAGTAAAAATTAAAATATAGCTCAAAATAAAAGACTAAATAAAATAGAAATTGAACCTTAAATAAACATTAATTAAACCTAAAATAAAATAAAATAAAAATTGAATAAAAACCTAAACCTAAAAAATAAACCTAAAAATAAATAAAAAATAAAACCTAAACCATAAAGTAAAAAAACCTAAACGTAAAAGAAAAATAAAATAAACATAATAAAATAAACCTAAACTAAAATAAACTACACTATACTAAATAAAAGCTAAACCTTAATCTAAAATAAACTAAACCTAAACCTAAACATAAACTAAGTAAAATAATATAAGCTAAAAATAAACCTAACCTAAACTAAAAAGACGACCTAAAAATAAACCTAAAATAAAAACCTAAAACCTAAACCTAAAAAAATAAATTAAAAACTTAAACCTAAACCTAAAAATAAAAAATAAAACCTAAACATAAAAATAAAATAAAAATAAAAATAAACTAACAATAAACCTAAACATAATCTAAAAATAATAATGCCTAAAAATAAACCTAAAATAAAAATCTAAAACCTAAACCTAGAAAAATAAAATAAAAACCTAAACCTAAATCTAAAAATAAAAAATAAAACCTAAATTGAAAAAATAAACTAAAATTAAAACTAAACAAAAAATTAACCTAAACCTTAACCTAAACCTTAAAAATAAAGTAAAATAAAAAACCTAAACTAAAATAAATAAACTTAAAATAAATAAACTAAACTAAATAAAAATAAAAATTAACTTAAATAAAAATAAAAAATAAATTAAACTACAATAAATAAAAAATTAACTAAATAAACTCAATAAACCTAAACCTACTAATTCACTTAATTTAAAAAAATAAATAAATAAACCCTCAACCCATAAACCCTAAATCCTTCACCCTATATTCTAAACCCTAAATCCTAAACCTTAAACTCTAAACCCTAAACCCTAAACAACCCCAAACCCTAAAACCCTAAACTCAAAACCCTAAACACTAAAGCCTAAAGACAAAACCCTAAACTCTAAACCCTAAACACTAAACCTTAAACCCTAAAACCTAAACCCTAAACTAGCCCTAAACATTAAGCTATCTCTAAACCCTAAACCCTGAACTCTAAACCCTAAAAACTCTAAACCCTTAGGCCTAAAAACTAAACCCTAAACCCTAAACCCTGAACCTTAATCATAAACCCTAAACCCTCACTTTACTAGAGGTGTTGGTGGATATGATGGTGGATATGGAGGTGGTGGTTATGGTGGCAGGATCTGGAGGTGGGGGACCTAGAGGTGTTGATGGATCTGGAGGTCCTGATGGATATGAAGGTGGTGGTTATGGAGGCGAGAGGTGCGACAGAGGTTATAACCCTGGTGGTGGCGGAGGGATAGATCAGGGATATGGTGGCCGATCCCGCTACTCAAAAGGCGAGAGTGGTTCTTATGGGAACTGGAGGAAGCAGCATTGGTCGACACCTACTTATGGAGTTTCTGATAGAGATGGTTCCAATTTTCTAGGGTTTTTGGTTTGCTCTATGCGTGCTCATTTTTTATATATGTCGTCACTTGTATCTTAGAAAACTTGGTCTCCTACATGGTTGATAAAATCCAAAAGAAGAAATATTGAATTTGAATTTGTTCTCAATTAAAAAAAAACTTTAAACCCCATACCCTAAACCCTAAACTAAAACCTAAACCCTAAACCTTTAACCCTAAAAACCCTAAAAACTCTAAAACCATAAACCCTAAACCATAATCACTAAACCCTAAACCCTAAATTAACCTAAACCATAAACCCTAAACTAAACTAAACCATTAACACTAAACTAACCTATATCCTAAACCCTAAATCCTAAATCGTAGACCCTAAACCCTAAAATAAATCCCATACATAAAATAAGAATAAAAAAACCAAAACTAAAATAAAATAAAAGCTAAATAAAACCCTAAACATAAAAAATAAATCTAAAAATAAAGCCTAAAAATAAATAATAAAAAAACTTAAATCCTAAACTTAAAAAAAACTTAAACCTAAATTAAATAAAATAAAATAAACCTAAACCTAATCTAAAATAAACTAAACTAAAATAAATAAAACTTAAACCTAAACCTAAAATAAACTAAACCTAAACACCAAATAAAATAAAATAAAATAAATTAAATTAAAAATAAACCTAAACCTAAACTAAAAAATAAAACCTAAAAATAAAATAAAATAAAAACCTAAAACTAAAACAAAAAATAAAACTAAAACCTAAGAAAATAAAAATAAAAACAAACTACAAAATAAACCTAAACCTAAACCTAAATCAAAAAAATAAACTAAAACAAAAAACCTAAATTGAAATAAATAAACTAAAATAAATAAACTAAACTAAATAAGAATAAAAATAAACCTACAACAACAACTAGCCTTTATCCTACTAAGTGGGGTCGGCTACATGAATCCTATGTCTCCATTGTTCCTATTATATGTCAAATTCTCATAAGAATAAAAAATAAACCTAAATAAAATAATAAATAAAATAAACAAAAATAAATAAAAAATAAACTAAATAAACCTAAAACTACTAGTTTACTTAATTTTTAAATAAAATAAATAAAATAAAACCCAAACCCTAAACCCTAAACACTAAAACTAACCTTAAACCCTACACTATAAACCCTAAACCTACAACCCTAACCCTAAACCTAAACCCCTTAAACCCAAACTAAAACCAAAACCCCATCTGCAACCTAAACCCTAAAACCTATAACCCTAAACACTAAACACTAAACCCAGACCCTAAACCCAAACCTAAACCTAAAACCTAAAACCTAAACCTAAAACCTAAAACCTAAACTAAATAAAACCTAATAATAAAATAAATAAAACACTAAACCAAAATTAAATAAAAAAATAAAATGAAATAAAAACCTAAACCTAAACTTTAAAAAAAACTAAATTAAAATAAAATAAATAAAAACCTAAACTAAACTCAAAAAAATAAATTAAACCTAAAAATAAAAAATAAAATAAATAAAATAAAAATTTAATATAAAATAAAAATAAAATAAAATAAAAACTAAATAAAAACCTAAACCTAAAAAATAAACCTAAAAAACCTATAAATAAGTAAAAAATAAAACTTAAAACCTAAACTAAAAAAAACCTAATCTTAAAATAAATAAATAAAATAAACATAAACCTAAAATAAAATAAACTAAAGAAAATAAATGAAACCTATACCTTAACTTAAAATATACTAAACCTAAACCCTAAACTAAATAAACTAAAAATAAACCTAAACTTAAACTAAAAAAAAAAAACCTAAAATAAAAACCTAAAACCTAAACCTAAAAAATAAAATAAAAATCAAAACTTAAATCTAAAAATAATTAATAAAACCTAAACCTAAAATATAAAATAAGAAAAATACTCAACTAAAAAATAAACATAAACCTAAACCTAAACCTAAACCTGGAAGATGAACTAAAATAAAAAACTTAAACTAAAATAAATAAATATAAAATAAATAAATATAAAATAAATAAACTAAACTATATAAAAAATAAACCTAAATAAAAAATAAAATAATCTAAAATAAATAAAAAATAAACTAGATAAACTAACTAAACCTAAACCTATCGGATTACTTAATTTAAAAAAAAAGAACCCTAAACACTAAACACTAAACACTGAATCCTAAACCCTAAACCCAAAACCCTAAACCCTAAAATAAATCCTAAACCCAAATCCCTAAACTTACAGCCCTAAACCTTAAACCCTAAATAATAAAAAAATCTTAATCTTAAACCCTAAACCGTAAACCCTAAACCCAAAACTTACAACCCTAAACACTAAACCCTAAACCATAAATCCTAAACCCTAATCCCTAAACCCTTTAAAATTCTAAACCCTAAACCCTAAAACCTAAAAAATCATAAACCCTAAACCCTAAAGAAAAAAATCAAAAAAAAAACCCGAACCCAAAATGCTAAAACCTAAACCACGACCTAAACTAAATCGAAAACCTAAATCTAAACCCTAAACCTAAACCTCAACTAAACTAAATAAAATAAACCTAAACCTAAACCAAAATGAAAAATAAATAAATAAATAAAATAAACATAATATAAAAAAATAAAATAAAAACTAAAAATAAACAAACAAAATAAAATAAACTAAACTAAATAAACCTAAACCTAAACCTTAA
Source organism: Cymbidium sinense (assembly GCA_021442155.1). NCBI lineage: Eukaryota > Viridiplantae > Streptophyta > Magnoliopsida > Asparagales > Orchidaceae > Cymbidium > Cymbidium sinense. The sequence continues at coordinate 54,875,188 of CM038218.1, forward strand.
CCTTAACTAAGCTAAAATTAACTATACTAAACTACACTAATCCTAAACCTAAACCTAAACTAAATAAACTAAAATAAACTAAATAAATAAATTAAAATAAACTAAACTAAATAAGCTTAAATAACCCTAAACCTAAACTAAAATAAAATAAATTAAACTAAATAAACTAAACCTCAAAATAAACTAAATAAAATAAATAAATAAAAATTAAACTAAATAAAAAAACCTAATCTAAATAAACAAAACCTAAACTAAATAAATAAACCTAAACTAAAAATAAACTAAACTAAGCTACACTAAACTAAACAAAAATAAACGTAATCCTAAACTACATAAACTTAAACCTAAATAAATAAAATAAACTAAAATAAAATAGACTAAACCTAAACCTAAATCTAAACTAAAAATAAATAAACTAAACTAAATAAATAAACCTAAACTAAATAAACTAAATAAAAACTAAAATAAAAATAAAGCTAAACCTAAACTAAACTAAATAAATAAACCTAATCTAAAATAAAAAATAAACCTAAACCTAAACTTAAACCAAAAACCTAAATAAAAATAAACCTAAACCTAAACCTAAATAAACCTAAAAAACATAAACTAAAGTAAACATAAACTAAACTAAATAAAATAAAATAAAATAAACTAAAATAAATCAACCTAAACCTAAATAAAATAAACCTAAACTAAATAAACCTAAACCTAAATAAAACCAAAAACTAAACAAAACCTATACGTAAACTTAAATAAACAAACCTAAAATAAAATAAAACCTAAATCTAAACCTATACCTATACCTAAACTAAATAAACCTAAACCTAAACTAAAAATAAACCTAAACTAAATAAAACTAAACTAAATAAAACTTAAACCAAAATAAACCTAAACTAAATTAACCTAAGCCAAAACCTAAGCTTAAAGTAAATAAGAAAGTAAACTAAATAATAAATAAAATAAATCTAAACCAAAATAAACTAAACAAAACTAAGCTAAATAAATAAATGAAAATTGAACAAAAAAAAGACTAAGTAAAACTTAAAACCTAAGCTAAAATAAATAAAATTAATAAATGAACTAAACTGAACCTAAACCTAAACCTAAACCTAAAAATAAATTAAACTAAACTAAATTAAAATAAATAAAACCTAAACCTAAACTAGATAAATAAACTAAATAAAATAAAATAAATAAATTAAACTAAATAAATAAACCTAAACCTAAATAAATAAACCTAAATAAAAAAATAAAAACTTAAACCTAAACCTAAACTTAAACTAAACTAAAACCTAAACCTAATCCTAAACCTAATCCTAAACCAAAACTAAATAAACCTAAACCTAAACCTAAAACTAAACTAAACTAAATAATCTAAACTAATAAAACCTAAATAAACCTAAACCTAAACCTAAACTAAATTAAACAAGATAAAAAGAAAATAAACTAAACTAAAAATAAACTAAATAAATAAAACTAAAAAAATAAACCTAAACCTACACTAAACTAAAATAAAACTAAACTAAATAAATAAATAAAAAATAAACCTGAACTAAACTAAACTAAATAAACCTAAACTAAAATAAACTAAACTAAATAAACCAAAACCTATACCTAAACCTAAACTTAAACCTAAACTAAAGAAAGTAAATAAAAAAAAAAAAAAATAAACCTAAACCAAAACCTAAACCTAAACTAAATAAATAAAATAAAATAAAATAAACTAAATAAACCTAAACTAAATAAATAAACTAAATAAACTAAAATAAACCTAAACTAAATAAACTAAACTAAATAAATGTAAACTAAACTAAATAAACCAAACCAAAATCTAACCCTATAAACTAAACTAATCTAAAATGAATTAAATAAAATAAACCTAAACCTAAACTAAATAAAACAAATAAAATAAACAAACTAAACTAAACTAAATTAAACTAAATAAAACCTAAAATAAACATAAAACTAAACCTAAAACCTAAACTAAACCTAAACCTAAACCTAAACCTAAACCTAAACGTAAACCTAAATAAACTAAAACCTAAACCTAAACCAAAATAAATAAACTAAACTAAACTAAAATGAACCTAAACCTAAACATAAAATAAATAAATAAATAAACCTTAACCAAAACCTAAACCTAAAATAAACCTAAACCTAAACCAAAATTAAATAAACTTAAACCTAAAATAAACCTAAACCTAAAAAATAAACCTAATGTAAACTTAAACCTAAACCTAAACAAAACTAAATAAACTTAAACCTAAATAAACTAAAACTAAATAAACATAAACCTAAATAAAAAAAACTAAACTTAAAGAAAAAAACTAAATAAATAAATAAACCTAAATTAACCTAAAGTAAAATAAATCTAAACATAAACTAAACCTAAACCTAAATAAATAAACTAAAATAAATAAACTAAACTTAAATAAATAAACCTAAACCTAAAAAATATAAACTAAACTAAAATAAAATAAAAAAAACTTAAAACTAAACCAAATTAAAATAAACTAAACCTAAAATAAACCTAAACCTAAAATAAACTAATGTAAACTTAAACCTAAACCTAAACCTAAAAAATAAACCTAATGTAAACTAAACCTAAACAAAACTAAAATAAACTAAACTAAAATAAACTAACTAAATAAACATAAACCTAAATAAACTAAAAAACTAAACTAAAAAACAAACCTAAACCTAAATAAATAAACCTAAATTAACCTAAAATTAAAATAAATCTAAACATAAACATAAACTAAACCTAAATAAATAAACTAAAATAAATAAACTAAACTAAATAAATAAACTAAACTTAAACCTAAACCCAAATAAACTTAAACTAAATAAATAAACTTAAACTAAAAAATAAAAAAACCTAAACCTAATAAACTAAACATAAAAAACTAAAAAAATAAAACCTAAATTTAAACCTAAAAAACCTAAAAACATAAAACTAAACTAAAAATAAATAAAACTAAATATAAATAAACCTAAATAAATAAATAAACCTAAATTGAAATAAATAAACCTAAACTAAACTAAAGTAAACTCAACCAAATAAAAAAAACCTAAACTAAACTAAACTAAAATAAATTAAAATAAATCTAACCTAAACATAAACTAAACCTAAAATAAAAACCTAAACTAAACAAAATAAATAAACCTAAACCTAAACAAACTAAAATAAACCTAAACTAATAAAATAAACCTAAACTAAACTAAAAAAACTAAATAAATAAATAAATAAATAAAACTTAAATAAACCTAAATCTAAAACTAAATAAACTAAAATAAATAAACCTAAACTAAACTAAAGTAAACTAAACTAATAAATAAACCTAAACCTAAGATAAACTAAATAAACTAAATAAAAATAAACCTAAACCTAAACCTAAAACTAAACCTAAACCTAAACCTAAAAAAAACTAAACCCAAAACCTAAACCTAAACCTAAACTAAACCTAAAAACTAAAACTAAAAAAATAAACTAAACTAATACTAAATAAACATAAACTAAACTAAAATAAACTAAATAAAATAAACCTAAACTAAAACCTAAAATAAACTAAAATAAATAAAACTTAATTAAATAAATAAATAAACTCCTAAATAACCTACCTAAACTAAACTAAAAACCTAAATAAAATAAAACTAAAATAAACCAAACCTAAACTAAACCAAACTAAACTAAAATAAATCAAAATAAAATGTAAAAAACTAAACCTAAACCTAAACCTAAACTAAATAAAATAAACCTAAACATAAACTAAACTAAATAAATAAATAAACCTAAACCTAAAATTATAAAATAAACCAATAAACCTAAATAAACCTAAATCAAACCCAAACCTAAACTAAAATAAATAAACTAAAATAAATAAAAAATAAAACAAATAAACTAAACTAAATAAATAAACCTAAACTAAAATAAACTAAATCAAATAAACTAAATAAATAAACCAAAACTAAACTAATTAAACTAAATCTAAAATAAATCTAAAACCTAAATGAAACCTAAACCTAAAAACAAAAATAAAATAAACAAATAAACTTAAATAAATAAACTTAAAAGAAAATTAAATAAACTAAACTAAAATAAACTACTAAACCTACCAAACTAAAATAAATAAACTTATAAATTAAAATAAATAAACCTAAACCTAACCTAAATAAACTAAAAATAAAAACATAAACCTAAATTAAACTAAATAAACTAAACTAAATAAAATAAACCTAAAATAAAAAACCTAAACCAAAACCTAAACCTAAACTAAATAAAACTAAACTAAACTAAATAATCTAAAACCTAAACTAAATAAATATAAACCTAAACCTAAACCTAAACATAAACCTAAATGAAAACCTAAACCTAAAATAAAAACTAAAATAAAACCTAAACTAAACTAAAAAAAACCTAAACTGAAAAAAATAAAATAAAACTTAACTAAATAAAACTAAACCTAAAATAAAAATAAAACCTAAAATAAACCTAAACTAAAAACCAAAAATGTAAACCTGAAAAAATAAATATAAACCTAAACTAAACCTAAAATAAAAAAAACCAAAACTTAAAAAATAAAATAAAACTAAAACTCAACTAAAAATATAATCTAAACATAAACCTAAACCTTAAAAAACTAAAATAAATAAACCTAAACTAAAATAAATAAACCTAAAATAAATATACTAAACTAAATAAAATAAAATAAGCCTAAAATAAAAATTAAAACTAAAATATATAAAAGATAAACTAAATAAACCTAAACCTACTGGTTTGTTTAATTAAAAAAATAAACCTAAATCCAAAATCCTAAACCCTAAACACAAAAAGCTAAAACCCTAAATCCAAAACTCTAAACTCAAACTCTAAACTAAACCCTAAACCCAACCACCATAACCCTAACCTACAAAACCCTACAATAAACCCTAAACCCTAAACCCTAAACCCTAAACTCTAAACCGTAAACCCTAAATGCTAAACCCTAAACCCTAAACCCTAACCCTAAACCCTAAACCATAAACCCCAAACCCTAAAACCTAAACCACAAACCTTAAACCAAAACCAAAAATATCTAAAAAATTAAATATATAATCATAAACCTAATAAACTTAAACCTAAACTGAAACCCTAAAAATGGATAGAACCTTCATGGCAGGAACATTACCGTCAACTAGGCTCAATCTAGATTTGGTGGTGGAGGCGAAGGCGAAGGCGGTGAAGGCAAAGGCATTGGCAGTGGTTATAACAGTGGTGGTGGGGGATTTGGAGATGCTGGTGGATATGGAGGTGGTGGTCAGAGCAGTGGTGCTTATGGAGGTAGGAGAAGTGACGGAGGTTTTAGCCATGGTGGAACCAGAGGGAGAGATTGTAGATATAATGGTGGATCCCATTACTCGAGAAGCCGGGGTGGTTCTGATTGGAACTAGAGAAACTGATAAATGTCTGATCCAATCTGCTGCTTATGGGATTGCATCTTTATAGTAGAGACGGTTCTAGTTTTCTAATGCTATTGATTTGCTCTATGCATGCTTATTTTTTATCTATGTCGGAGCTTATGTCATTGTGAACTTGGTCTGTTAGTTGATTTATGAAATAAAAAATAAGAAATTTTATATCTATATTTTTTCTCTGTTAAAAAAACCAAAAAACCAAAAGCCCAAACTAAAATGAACCTAAAACCTAAAACCTAAACCCTAGACCCTAAACCTTAAAATAATAAAAAATTAAAAAATTAAAAATACCCTAAACCTAAATGCTAAACCTTAAAACTAACCATAATCCTTAAACCCTAAACCTAAAACCAAACCTTAAACCCTAAACCCTAAAATAAGAAACTAATAAAACACTAAACTAAACTAACTATAACTAAAACTAATAAATAATAAACTAATAATAAACAAAAACTAATTATGAACTAAAACAAAAAACTTATTATAAACTAAAATAAAAACTAATAAAACTAACTAAACTAAACTAACTAAATAAATACTAAAAAACTAATAAACTAATAATAACAAGAACAAACTAAACTAATAAACAAACTTATAACTAAATTAAACATAAACAAAAACCCCTCTAATAAACTAAGTAAAATAAACTAAACTAAACCTAATCTATTAACTAAAACTAATAAACTAATTAAATTAAACCTTAATAAATAACTAACTAATAATAATAACTAAGAAATAAACCTAAACCCTAAACATAACTAACCTATTAAATAACTAAATAATAATAAAACCAAACCCAATAACTAAACTAATCTAAACTAAACTAACTAAACTAAAATTAATAACTAATAAACTAAAACTAATAAACAAACTAAATAATTAATAAAAAACTAATAATAATAAGTAATTAATAACTAATAACTAATAACTAAACTAAATTAATAAACTAACTAAATAATAATAACTAAAACTAAAACTAAGAAACTAAAACTAATAAATAACTAATAACTAACTAATAAACTAATAATAAATTAAACTAAATAAAATTAATAGCTATACTAATAATAATAATAATAATAAACTAAATTAATAATAAACTAAATAATAAATAAAACCTAAATAAATATAATAAATCTAATAATAATAAACAAACCTAAGAAACTAACTAGTAATAATAAACTAATAAAACTAGCTAAACTAAAAACTAATAAATAATAATAATAAAAAATAAACTAAACTAAAAACTAATAATACTTAAAAAAACACTAAATAATAATAAAACCTAATAACATAAAAACTAAAACCTAAACTAAATAAATAAACCTAAAACTAAACTTAAACCTAAACCTAAAACCTAAAATAAAATCTAAAAATAAACTAATTAAAATAAATAAATAAAATAAACCTAAACCAAAACTAAATAAACTAAACTAAAAATAAACCTAAAATAACTAAACCCTAAACTAAACTAAACCTAAAACCCTAAACATAAACTAAATAAACTAAACAAAAACTAAATAAACTAAAACTAAATAAATAAACTTAAACCTAAACCTAAACCTAAACCTAAACCTAAACCTAATTCTAAATGAAATAAATAAACTAAATGAGATAAAAAAACCTAAACCTAAACTAAACCTAAAATAAAAAATAAATTAAATAAATTAATCTAAAAAAATAAAACCTAAACTAAACCTAAACAAAAACTTGAACCTAAACACTAAAAATAAACCTAAGCATAAACCTAAATCATAAATAATTAAAAAATAAACTAAACAAATAAATAAACTAAATAAACTAAACTAAATAACCTAAACTAAAAAACTTAAACTAAAATAAACTAAATAAAACCTAAACCTAAATAAACCTAAACATAAACAAATAAAATAAACTAAAATAAATAAATCTAATCTAAATAATCTAAATAAAATAAACCCAACCTTAACCTACATCTAAATTAAAACTAAGTAAACCTAAACCCTAAGCCTAAACCTAAAAATAAACTAAACCTAACCTAAATAAAATAAAATAAAACCTAATCCTAAAATAAAATATCTAAACTAAATAAATAAACTAAATAAATTAATAAAAATAAACCTAACTAAACCTAAACTAGATAAACATAACCCTAAACCCTAAACCCAAAATAAAATAAAACTAAATAAACTAAACTAAATAAATAAACAAACCTAAAATAAACTAAATAAATAAACTAAACCTAAATAAATAAATTAATTAAATTAATAAATTTAAACCTAAAGTAAATAAATAAACCAAATAAAGAAAAAAATAAACCTAAACTAAACCTATACTAAATAAACCTAAAACTAAACCCTAAACCCAAAATAAAATAAAACTAAATAAACTAAACTAAATAAAACCTAAACTTAAAACTAAATAAATAAACATAAACCTAAACCTAAATAAATAACAAAATTAAATAAATGAACATCGACATAAACCTAAACCTAAACTAAACTAAATAAAATAAAACCTAAATAAATAAATAAATAATACCTAAACCTAAACCAAAACCTAAAATAACTAAAACTAAAACTAAATAAACCTAAAATAAAAAAAAAAACTAAACTAAACAAAATAAACAAACCTAAAGCTAAACTAAAATAAACCAAATAAATAAACCTAAATAAATAACAAAATTAAATAAATGAACATCGACATAAACCTAAACCTAAACTAAACTAAATAAAATAAAACCTAAATAAATAAATAAATAAACCTAAACCAAAACCTAAACCAACTAAAACTAAAAAAAAAAACTAAATAAAAAAAAAAAAAAAAACTAAACTAAACAAAAATAAACAAACCTAAAGCTAAACTAAAAATAAACCAAATAAATAAACATAAATAAACCTAAATAAATAAATAAAACTAATAAGATAAAAATAAAAAATAGAAGAAAATTAAATGAACCTAAACCTAAAAATAAAAAACCTAAACTAAATAAACCTAAATAAACCTAAATCTAAACCTAAACCAAAACCTAAACCTAAATAAACTAAACTACAAAAAAAAAAATCTAAACCAAAATAAAAATTACATAAACCTAAAGTAAACCTAAACCTAAACCTAAAATAAAAACTAAATAAATTAAAATAAATAAAACCTAAACCTAAACCTAAACCTAAATAAAAACTAAACCTAAACTAAATAAACTAAACTAAATAAATAAAAATATAAATAAAAGAAAAATAAATAAAACCTATACCTAAACCTAAATAAAACCTAAACCCCAAACCTTAACTAAACTAAATAAACTTAAACATAAACTAAGTAAACTAAAAACTAAATAAAATAAACTATCCTATACTAAAATAACTAAAAAAAAAAACCTATACCTAAAGTAAACCTCAACCTAAAAAAAAATAAACCTAATTAAACATAAACTAAACTAAAAGATAAGCAAAACTAAACTAAAATTAAAAATAAACTAAAATAAAAAATAATACATAAATCTAAACCAAAACCTAAACTAAAAAAAATAAACTATATAAATAAATTATAAAATAAACCTAAATAAACCTATACCTAAACTAAACTAAAAATAAAAACCTAAAAAATAAATAAAACATAAACTAAAATAAAATTTAAAAGATAAACTAAACTAAAAATAAATAAACCTAAATCTAAACCTAAACCTAAACTTGAACTACATAAAAAAACTTAAACCTAAACTTAATCCTAATTAAAATAAAACCCTAAACCCTAAATCCTAAACCCTAAACCCTAAACCCTAAACTCTAAACCCTAAATTCTAAACACTAAACCCTAAACCTTAAAACTCTAAACACTTAACCCTAAACCATAAACCATAAACCCTAAACCCTAAACCCTAAAATCTTAAACCCTAAACCCTAAATCCTAAAATATCCTTAAACTCTAAACCCAAAACCCTAACCCTAACCATAAACCCTAAACCCTAAAGCCCAAAACCCTAAAACCCTAAAACCCTAAACTCCAAACTAACTTTAAACCCTAAAAGTTTATAAAACTATAAACCTAAACTTAAACCCTAAACTAACCTTAAACCTAAGATAACTAAATTCTAAACCTAAACCTAAACCTAAACTAAAAATTAAACTATAAACTTAAACTAAACCTAAACCTAAACCCTAAACTAAACTAACCTAAATCTAAATTAAACTTATAAGTTTAAATAAACCCAAAACCCTAAAACCCTAAACCTTAAACCTAAACCCCAAACCCACCCCAAACCCTAAACCCTAAACCCTAAACCCTAAACCATAAACCCTAAAAACCTAAAAGCCTAAACCCAAAAATAAAATAAAACCTAAAAAAACCTAAACCTAATATATATATATATATATATATAAAACCGAAACTAAAATCTTAACCTAAACCTAAACCTTAAAACAAAATAAAATAAAAAATAAAAAATAAGCTAAAATAAAATAAATAAAAACTTAAACTAAATTAAAAAATAAAATAAAGTTATAATTAAAAAACTAAATAAAATAAAAACTAAATTAAAATAAAATAAACCTAAAATAAAATAAAATAAAAATTAAATAAAAACCTAAACCTAAAAAATAAACATAAAAATAAATAAAAAATAAAACCTAAACCGTAACCTAAAAAAAACCTAATCCTGAAATAAACAAAATAAAATAAACCTAAACCTAAACTAAAATAAGTAAAACCTAAACCTAAACCTAAAATAATCTAAACATAAACCCTAAACTAAATAAAAGAAAATAAACTAAAAATAAACCAAAACCTAAACTAAGAAATAAAACCTAAATATATATAAAATAAAATTGTAAAACCTAAACTAAACCAAAAATTAAAAAATAATACCTAAACCTAAAAAATAAGATAAAAATAAAATAAACTAAAAAATAAACATATAACTAAACCCTCAAAAGTAAACTAAAATAAAAAACCTAAATTAAAATCAATAAATCTAAAAGAAATTAACTAAACTAAATAAAAATAAAAAATAAAACTAAATGAAAATAAAAAATAAAATAAATTGAATAAAACATAAACTAAATAAACCTAAACCTTATGGTTTACTTAATTTTAAAAAAAAATAACCATAAACCCTAAACCCTAAACCCTAAACCCTAAACCCTAAAGCCTAAAGCCTAAACCTTAATCCCCAAATCGTATAACTAACTTTAAACCTAATAAACCCTAACCTTAACCCTCAACCTAAAACTAACCTAAACCTTTAAAACCCTAAACCCTAAACAGTAAACCTTAAAAACTCAAAACCTTAAAGCCTAAACACTAAACCCTAAACCATAAACCCTAAACCCTAATCCCTAAACCCTAAACCCTAATCCCTAAACCATAACTTAAATACTAAAAACCTAAACCTAAACTAAATAAAACCTAAAAATAAAATAAATAAAAAACTTAAGCCTAAATAAAATTATAAAATAAAATAAAATAAAAACCTAATCTAAAACCTAAACCTAAACCTAAAAATAAAATAAAATCAAAAAAATAAAAATAAAATAAAATAAAAAAACATAAACTAAACTATGAAATATAAAACTTAAGATTTGAAAACCTAAATAAAATAAAAAACTAAAAATAAAAAAACAAAATAAACTTAAAATAAAATAAAATAAAAACTAAATAAAAACCTAAACCTAAAAAATAAACCTAAAAATAAAACCTAAAAATAAATAAAAAATTAAACCTAAACCCTAAACTAAAAAAAATTTAAACCTAAAATAAAAATAAAATAAATAAAATAAAATAAACCTAAATTTAAACTCAAATAAAATAAACTAAAATAATTAAAACTTAAACCTAAACCTAAGCTAAATAGAATAAAATAAACTAAAAATAAACTTAAACCTAAACTAAAAAATAAAACCTAATAATAAACATAAAATAAAAAGCTAAAACCTAAAGTTAAAAAAATAAAATCAAAACCTAATTGTAAACATAAAAATAAAAATAAAACTTAAACCTTAAAAATAAAATAAAAATAAAACTCAACTAAAAATAAACTTAAACATAAAAAAAATAAAACCTAAAAATAAACGTAAAATAAAAACCTAAAATGTAAACCTAAAAAATTAAAATAAAAACCTGAACCTAATCCTAAAAATAAAAAATAAAACATAAACTTAAAAAATAAATCTAAACATAAATAAACTGAACTAAGTAAAAATAAAGAATAAACCAAAATAAAAATATAAAATAAATTAAACTAAAATAAATAAGTAATAAATTAAATAAATCTAAACTAACCAATTTAATTAATTAAAACCTAGCAAAAAACTAACTAAAACCCCTAAAAAATAAACCCTAAACACTAAACCTTAAACTCTAAACTCTAAACCATAAACCCTTAACCCTAAACCCTAAATCCTAAACCTCAAACCCTAACCCTAACCCTAAACCCTAAACCCTAAAAGCATAAACCCTAAAATGATAAACCTTAAACCCTAAACCCTAAACTTTAAATGCTAAACCCTAAACCCTAAACCCTAACCCTAAACCCTAAACCCCAAACCCTAAACCTACACCTAAAGTATCTAAATAAATTAAAAAATAAACCTAAAAAAAATAAACTTAAACCTAAACCTAAACCCTAAGAATAGGTAGAACCTGAAGGCAGAACATCATCCAACCAACTCGCCTAGATCTAACGATTGAGGCAAAGGTGGAGGCGGCGGTTATCACTATGGTGGTGGGGGATTTAGAGGTGCTAGTGGATATGGAGGTGGTGGTCAGACCAGTCATGGTTATGGAGGTAGGAGGAGCGACAGAGGATATAGCCGTGGTGGTGGTGGAGGGAGAGATTGTAGATATGATGGCGGATCTTGCTACTCAAGAGGCCAAGGTGGTTCTGATGGGAACTAGAGAAACTAAATAACGGTCGATCCGATCTACTACTTATGGAACTGTGTCTTTATCGTAGAGATGGTTCTTTTTTGATTTGTTCTATGTGTTCTCATTTTTTATCTATGTCGTCGCTTGTGTCTTTGAGAACTTGGTGTGTTACTTGATTAATGAAATCAAAAAGAAGAAATGTGGAATCTAAATTTGTTCTTTGTTAAAAAAAATCAAAAACCCGAAAGCTCAAAAACCTGAACCCTAAACCTAAAACCTAAACCCTAAACCCTACACCCTAAAAATAATAAATAAATAAAAATAATAAAAAAACCTAACCCTAAATGCTAAACCCTAAAACTAACCCTAGTCCTTAAACCCTAAACCTACAACCCTTAACCCTAAACCCTAAACCCTAAATCCTAAACCCTAAACCCTAAGAAGAAACTAATAAAAAACTAAACTAAACTAACTAAAACTAAAACTAATAAATAATAAAGTAAAACTAATAAACTAATAATAAACAAAAACTAATAATAAACTAAAAAAGAAACTAATAAAATCTAACTAAACTAAACTAACTAAAAAATAACTAAAAAAACTATTAAACTAATAATAACAAAAACTAACTAAACTATTAAACAAACTAATAACTAAATTAAACATAAATAAAAAACCCCACTACTAAACTAACTAAAAATAAACTAAACTAATTAAACTAATAAAAACTAAACTAAACCTAAACTCATAACTAAAATTAAACTAATAAACTAGCTAAATTAAACAGTAAAAAATAACTAACTAATAAACCTAATCCCTAAACATAACTAACCTAATAAATAACTAACTAATAATAAAACTAAATAGCCTAAACTAAAACTAATAACTAATAAACTAAAACTAATAAACTAACTAAATTATTAATAAATAACTAATAATAATAACTAACTAATAACTAAACTAAACTAAAAAAACTAAGAAGCTAACTAAACCTAATAGTAAACTAACTAAATAATAATAACTAAAACTAATAATAAAATTAAAAAAAATTAATCAACTAAAACTAAATAACTATTAATAACTAACCCTAAACTATTAAACCTATAGTAAATTAAACTAAATAAAACAAATAATTAAACTAATAAAATAATAATAATAATAATAACAAACCAAACAAATAATAAACAAAATAATAAATAAAACCTAAATAAATATAGAAATATAATAATAATAAACATAAAACTAACAAATAATAATAATAAACTAATAAAACTAACTAAACTAATAAACTAATAAATAATAATAATAATAATAATAAATAAACTAAACTAAAAACTAATAAAATCTAAAAAACACTAAATAATAATAAAACCTAATAACATAAAAACTAAAACCTAAACTAAATAAATAAACTAAACTAAACCTAAAAGCTAAAATAAAACCTAAAAAGTAAACTAAATAAATAAATAAATAAAATAAACCTAAACCAAAACTAAACTAAATAATAAGCTAAACTAAATAAACTAAACTAAAAATAACCCTAAAATAAAACTAAACCTAAACCAAAAACCCTAAACTAAACCTAAACCCTAAACTTAAACTAAATAAACTAAACCTAAACTAAATAAACCTAAACTAAATAAAATAAATCTAAACCTTAACCTAAACCTAAACATAAACCTAAACCTAAACCTAAACCTAAACTAAATAAATAAACTAAACTAAATAAAAATAAACCTAAGCTTAAACTAAATAAACCTAAACTAAACCTAAATAAATAAACCTAAAATAAAAAATAAATTAAATAAACTAAACTAAATAAAATATAACTAAATAATAAAACCTAAACTAAACCTAAACTTAAACCTAAACCTAAAAACTAAAAATAAAATTAAGCCTAAACCTAAACCTTAAATAAATAATAAATAAACTGAATAAACCTAAACTAAAATAAATGAATAAAAATAAAAATAAACTAAATAAACCTAAACTAAATTAAATAAACTAAAGAAAAAACCTAAACTAAATTAAACTAAATAAAACCTAAACTTTAATGAACATAAACCTAAACAAATAAAATAAACTAAACTAAATAAATAAGCCTAAACTAAATAAAAAAATTAAACTAAAATAAACCAAAACCAAAACCTAAACTAAAAATAAATACACATGAACCCTAAACCTAAACCCAAAAATAAACTAAACCTAACCTAAATAAAACTAAATGAAACCTAAACCTAAAATAAAATAAATAAACTAAATAAACCTAAATAAATAAAATAAAATAAACTAACCTATAAAGATATAAATAAAATAAAATAAAATAAAAACCTAAACCTAAACCTAACTAAAAATAAAAAATGAACAAAAATAAATAAAATAAAAAACTAAAATAAAATAATTTAAATAAAAATAAATAAAAAATAAACTAAATAAAGAAATAAAGCAAAATAAATAAAATAAATAAATAAATAAAGATAAACCTAAACTAAACCTAAACCTAAACCCTAAACCCAAAATAAATTAAAACTAAATAAAACCTAAACCTAAATAAAGAAACCTAAACCTAAACCTAAATAAATAAACTAAATAAAGAAATAAAAATAAACCTAGATTAAACCTATACTAAATAAACCTAAACTTAATCCCTAAACCCAAAATAAAATAAAACTAAATAAACTAAACAAAATAAAACATAATCCTAAATCTAAATAAATAAATAAACTAAATAAATAAACAAACTAAATAAATAAACCTAAACCAAAAAAAATAAATAAATAAACTAAATAAATAAACCTAAACAAATAAACTAAAATAAAAAATAAAATAAACCTAAATTTAAACCTAAACTAAATAAAACTAAATACTAAATAAACCTTAAAATAAAAATACACTAAATTAAACAAAAATAAACCTAAAACTAAATTAAAAATAAACCAAAAAAAAAAAAAAAAAATAAGTAAATAAACTAAACTAAAATAAAATAAAATCTAAAATAAAAAAAAAATAAATGAACCTAAACCTAAAAATAAAAAACCTAAACTAAATAAACCTAAATGAACTTAAACCTAAACCTAAATAAACTAAACTAAAAATAAACTTAAACCTAAACCTAATTGAAAATAAAATCAACCTAAACTAAACCTAAATCAAAAATAAAAACTAAATAAAATAAACTAAATTTAACCTAAACTTAAACCTAAATAAAAATAAAACCTAAACTAAAAAAACTAAACTAATTAAACCTAAATAAAAAAAAAGAAATAATAAATAAACAAAATAATACTTAAACCTAAATAAAACAAAAACCAAAACCTAAATAAAACCAAAACCTAAACTTAAATAAAACCTAAACTCCAAACCTAAACTAAACTAAATAAACCTAAACCTAATGTAAATAAACTAAAAACTAAATAAAATAAACTAAACGTACTAAAAAAACAAAAAATAAATAACCAAAATAAAAAATAGATATAAAGCCTAAACCTAAAATAAACCTAAATCTAAAAACCTAAACCTAAATTAACATGAACTAAACTAAAATAAAACCTAAACTAAACTAAACTAAAAAATTAACTAAAATCAAATATAAAACATAAACCTAAACCAAAACCTAAATTAAAAAATAAATAAATAAATAAATAACAAAATAAACCTAAATAAACCAATACATAAACTAAACTAAAAATAAAAACCTAAAAAATAAATAAAACCAAAACTATAATATAACTAAAAAAGTAAACTAAGTTAAAAGTAAATAAACCTAAACCTATACCAAAACCAAAACCTTAACTACATAAAAAAAATTAAAAAACAACCTAAACCTAAACCTAAACCCACTAAAACTACCCTAAACCCTAAACCATAAAACTAAATCCTAAATAAACCTTAAACCTAAAACCTAAACCTAAACTAAACCTAAACCTAAACCCTAATCTAAACTAAAAAATTTAAACCTAACTTAAATAAACCTAAACCTAAATTAACTTAAACCTAAACCTTAAAACCTAAATCCTAAACTAACTAACCTAAACTAAACCTAAACTATAAAACTAAACTATAAACCTAAACCTAAATCTACCTTATACTTTAAATAAACCTAAACCTAAAACTAATTTAAACCTAAACTATAAACTAAACTTAAACTTAAACTAAACTATAAAACTAAACTATAAACCCTAAACCTAAACTATAAACCTAAACCCTAATAAATCTAAACCCTAATCCTAACCCTAAACCCTAAACCTAAAGCATAAACACTAAAACTAAGCTAAAAGTTTAACCAGAAACTATAAACTAATCCTAAACCTTAAATCCTAAACACTAAACATACAATGATAAACCCTAAACACTAAACCCTAAAACCCTAAACCCAAAACCTAAAACCCTAACCCCTAAGCCCCAAACCCTAAACCATAAACCTTAACCCTAAACCATTAACCCTACACCCTAAACCCTAAACCCTAAAAACCTAAAAGCCTAAACCCAAACTAAATAAAATAATTAAATAACCTAAACCTAAATAAAATAAAATATAATAAAAATTAAAACAAAACTAAAATAAAATAAATAAAAACCTAAACTAAACTAAAAACTAAAATAAAGCTAAAACTAAAAAACTAAATAAAATTAAAACTAAATCTAAAATAAAAATAAAATAAACTTAAAATAAAAACTAAATAAAAACCTAAACTTAAAAATAAAACCTAAAAATAAATAAAAAATAAAACCTAAACCCTAAACTAAAAAAAACCTAAACCTCAAATAAATAAAATAAAATAAACCTAAACTTAAACTAAAATAAATAAAACCTAAACCTAAACCTTAAATAAACTAAACCAAAACCATAAACTAGATAAAATAAAATAAAATAAAATAAAATAAAATAAAAAATAAAACTAAACTAAAAAATAAAACCTAAAAATAAAGCTAAAATAAAACCCTAAAACCGAAAATAAAACCAAAAATTTAGAAATAATACCTAAACCTAAAAAAATAAAATAAAAATAAAATTAAACTAGAAAAAACATAAATCAAAACCTAAACCTAAAAAATAAACTAAAATAAAAAACCTAAACTTAAATAAATAAACTAAACTAAATAAAAATAAAAAATAAACTTAAATAAAAAAAATAAAATAAACTAAACTAAATAAAAAATAAACTAAATAAACCTAGACTTAATAGTTTACTTAATTTTAAAAAAAATAACCATAAACCCTAAACCCTAAACCTTAAACCCTAAATCCTAAACCCCAAACCCTATAACTAACCCTAAACTCTAAACTCTAAACCTACAACCCTAAAACAAAAACCCTAAACCATAAAACATAAACCCTAAACCCTAAACCCAAAACCCTAGCCATAACCCTAAACCCTAAACCATAAACCCTATACCCTAAACTCTAAAAACCCTGAACCATAAACCCTAAACAAACCCTAAACCTTCAGCTAACCCGAAACCTTAACACTAAACCTGAAAAACCCTAAACCATAAATCCTAAACACTAAACCCTAAACCCTAAACCCTAAACCCTAAACCCTAAAACCCTAAACCCTAAACCTAAAATGCAAACCCTAAACCCTAAACCCTAAAATCCTAAAAACCTAAACATAAACTAAATAAAACATAAAAATAAAATAAATAAATAAACTTAAACCTAAATAAAATAAACACCTAAACTAAAACCTAAACCTAAACTTAAAAATAAAATAAAATAAAAATAAAAATAATTTAAAATAAAATAAATAAAAACATAAACTAAATAATGAAATAAAATAAACTTAAGAATTGAAAACCTAAATAAAATAAAAACTAAACATAAAATAAAAATAAAATAAATCTAAATAAAGTAAAATAAAAACTAAATAAAAAACTAAACTAAAAATAAACCTAAAAATAAATAAAAAATAAAATCTATACTCTAAACTAAAAAAAAAAAAACCTAAAATTAAAATAAAATAAACAAAATAAAATAATCCTAAACCTAAAATCAAATAAAATAAACTAAAATAATTAAAACATAAACCTAAACCTAAGCTAAATAAAATAAAATAAACTAAAAATAAACTTAAACCTAAAATAAAAAATAAAACCTAAAAGTAAACCTAAAATATAAACCTAAAACCTAAAGCTAAAAAAAATAAAATAAAAACCTAAACATAAACCCAAAAATAGAAAATAAAACATAAACCTAAAAAATAAAATAAATATAAAACTCAACTATAAATAAACCTAAACCTAAACAAAAAATAAAACCTAAAAATAAACCTAAAATAAAAACTTAAAATGTAATCCTAAAAAATAAAATAAAAACTTGAACCTAAAAATAAAAACTAAAACCTAAACTTAAAAAATAAAATAAAAATAAAACTCAACTAAAAAATAAATTTAAACATTAACCTAAACTTAAAAAATAAACTAAAATAAAAAACCTAAGGTAAAATAAATAAATCTGAAATACATAAACTAAACTAAATAAAAATAAAAAATAAACCTAAATAAAAATAAAAAATAAAATAAACTAAAGAAACCTAAACCTACTGGTTTACTTAATTTAAAAAAACCCTGAACCTACATCCTAAACCCTAAACCCTAAACCTTAAAAACTCTTAACCCTAAACCCTAAATTCTAGACCCTAAACCATAAACCATAAACCCTAAACCCTAAACCCTAAATCCTAAACACTAAACCCTAAACCGTAAATAATAACCATAAACCTTAAACCCTAAACCACAAACTCTAAACTTAAACCTATAGTGTCTAAATAAATTAAAAAATAAACCTAAATCTTAAAAACAATAAACTTAAACCTAAACTTAAACCCTAAGAATGGGTAGAACCTTGATGGTAGGAACATCACCGTCAACCAGGCTTAGTTTAGATCTGGCAGTGGAGGCGAAGGTGGACGTGGTGGTTATCATAGTGGTGGTGGGTGATCTAGAGGTGTTGGTGGATATGGAGGTGGTGGTTAGAGCAGTGTTGGTTAAGGAGGTAGGAGGAGCGACTTAGGTTATAGCTGTGGTGGTGGGGAAAGATTAGATATGATGGCGATCCAACTACTCGAGAGGTAGGGTGGTTCGATATTGGAGAAACTGAAGAATGGCCAATCCGATCTGCTGCTTATGGAACTATCTTTACAGTAGAGACAATTCTAGCTTTCTAGGGCTTTTGATTTGCTCTGTGCGTGCTCATTTTTTATCTATGCTGTTGCTTGTGTCTTTGAGAACTAGGTGAGTTAATTGACTGATGAAATCAAAAAGAAGGAATGTTGATTCTGAATTTGTTCTCTATTAAAAAAAACCAAAATCCCTAAAACCCAAACTAAAGCCTGAACCCTAAACCTAAAACCTAAACCCTAAACCCTAAAACATAAAAAAAACCCTAACCCTAAATGCTAAACACTAAAACTAACCCTAATCCATAAACCCTAAACCCACAACCATTAACCTACAACCCAAAACACTAAAACCCTAAATCCTAAACCCTAAACCCTAAACCAAAAAAGCCCTAAAGAAACTACACTAAACTAAACTAAATAAAACTAATAAAATAATAAACTAAAACTAATAAACTAATAATAAATATAAACTAATAATAAAAAACTAATAAAACAAACTAAACTAAACTAACTAAATAATAACTAATAAATAAATAATAATAAAAATAAACTAAACTAATTAACAAAGTAATAACTAAATTAAACATAAACAAAAACCCACTAATAAACTAATTAAAAATAAACTAAACTAATAAAACTAATAAAAACAAAACCTAAACCTAAACTATTAACTAAAATTAAACTAATAAGCTAAATAAATTAAACCATAATAAAAAACTAACTAATAAACCTAAACCTTAAACATAACTAACCTAATAAATAACTAACTAATAAAAAAACTAAACCCAATAACTAAACTTATAATAACTAAACTAACTAAACTATAACTAATAAACTAAAACTAATAAACTAACTAAATAATTAATCAATAATTAATAATAATAACTAACTAATAACTAAAACTAACAACTAAACTAAACTAATAAACTAATAAACTAACTAAACCAAATAATATACTAACTAAATAATAATAGCTATAACTAATAATAAAATGAAAAAAACTAACAAACTAAAACTAAATAACTAATAACAACTAACACTAAACTAATAAACTAATAATAAATTAAACTAAATAAAACTAATAACTAAACTAATAATAAACTAAATAATAAATAAAACCTAAATAAATATACTAAATACAATAATAATAAATAAACCAAAGAAACTAACTAATAATAATAAACTAATAAAATTAATAAAACTAATTAAACTAATAAACTAATAAATAATAATAATAATAAATAAACTAAAGAAAAACTAATAATACTTAAAAAAACACTAAATACTAATAAAACCTAATAACATAAAAATTAAAACCTAAACTAAATAAATAAACCTAAACCTAATCCTAAACCTAAACATAAACCTAAAACCTAAAATAAAACCTAAAAAATAAACAAAATAAAATAAATAAATAAAATAAATGTAAAACCTAAACTAAACTAAATAATGAACTAAACTAAAAATAAACCTAAAATAAACCTAAACCTAAACCAAAACCCTAAACTAAACTAAACCTAAACTCAAAACCTAAACTAAATAAACTAAATAAACTTAAACTAAATAAAATAAACCTAAACCTAAACCTAAACATAAACCTAAACCTAAACATAAACTTAAAACTAATCCTAAACTAAATAAATAAACTAAACTATATAATAATAAACTTAAACCTAAACTAAATAAACCTAAACTAAACCTAAATAAATAATCCTAAAATGAAAAAATAAATTAAATAAACTAAGCTAAAAAATAAAACCTAAATTATACCTAAACCAAATCCTGAACTTAAAAACTAAAGATAAACCTAATCCTAAACCTAAACCTTGAATAAATAAAAAATAAACTAAATAAATAAATAAACTAAATAAACCTAAACTAAAATAAATAAATTAAAATAAAAATAAACTAAATAAACCTAAGCTAAACTAAATAACCTAAACTAAAAACCCAAACTAAAATAAACTAAATAAAACCTAAACCTAAATAAACCTAAACCTAAATAAATAAAATAAACTAAACTAAAATAAACCTAAACCTACACCTAAACTACAACTAAATAAACCTAAACCCAAAACCTAAAACCTAAAATAAACTAAACCTAAATAAAACTAAATAAACCTAAATAAAATAACTAAACTAAAATAAAAATATATAAAAAAAAACCTAAACTAAACCTAAACTCTAAATAAAAATAAAATAAAACTAAAGAAACTAAACTAAATAAATCTTAAAACCTAAACATAAATAAACTAAATAAATAAACATAAACCTAAACCTAATAAATAAATAAACCTAATAACTAATAAACTAAAACTAATAAATTAACTAAATAGTTAATAAATAACTAATAATAATAACTAACTAATAATTAAACTAATTAAGAAACTAAGAAACTAACTAAACCTAATAATAAACTAACTAAATAAAAATAACTAAAACTAAAAATAAAACTAAAAAAACTAATCAACTATAACTAAATAACTAATAACAACTAACACTAAACTAATAAACTAATAATAAATTAAACTAAATAAAACTAATAACTAAACTAATAATAAAAAGTAAACTAAATAATAAATAAAAGATAAATAAATATACTAAAAATAATAATAACAAACAAACCTAAGAAACTAACAAATAATAATAAACTAATAAAACTAACTAAACTAATAAACTAATAAATAATAATAATAATAAATAAATTAAGCTAAAAACTAATAATATAAAAAAACATGAAATAATAATAAAACCTAAGAACATAAAAACTAAAACCTAAACTAAATAAATAAACCTAAACCTAAACCTAAAAGCTAAAATAAAAACTATAAATAAACTAAACAATATAAATAAATAAAATAAACCTAAACCTAAACTAAATTAAATAAACTAATCTAAAAATAAACCTAATTCTATACCTAAAGCCTAAACTAAACTAAACCTAAACTGTAAACCTAAACTAAATAAACTAAACCTAAACTAAATAAAATAAACCTGAAACCTTAACCTAAACCTAAATATATACCTAAACCTAAACCTAATGCTAAACTAGATAAATAAATAAAACTAAATAAAAATAAACCTAAACCTAAATTAAACCTAAATAAATAAACTTAAAATAAAAAATAAATTAAATAAACTAAACTAAATAAACTAAACTAAATAATAAAACCTAAACTAAACCTAAACTTAAACCTAAATCTAAAAACTAAAAATAAACCTAAGCCTAAACCTAAACCTTAAATAAATAATAAATATACTAAATAAATAAATAAACTAAATAAACCTAAACTGAAATAAATAAATAAAAATAAAAATAAAAATAAACTAAATAAACCTAAGTGAAATTAAAAAATCTAAACAAATAACCTAAACTAAAATATACTAAAAAAAATAAACCTAGATAAACCTAAACCTAAAAAAATAAAATAAATTAAACTAAATAAATAAACTAAATAAACTAAACTAAACTAAAATAAAATAAACCTAAACCTAAACCTAAACTAAAACTAAATAAACCTAAACACTAAACCTAAACCTAAAAATAAATTAAACCTAACCTAAATAAAACTAAATAAAACCTAAACCTAAAATAAACGAGAACCTAAATAAATAAACTAAATAATTAAACTAAATAAACCTAAATAAAGAAAATAAAATAAAATAAACTAAACTAAATGGATATTAATAAAATAAAATAAAATAATAACATAAACCTAAACCTAAACCTAAACCTAAACCTAACTAAAAATAAAAATAAAAATGAACTAAAATAAATAAAATAATAAACTAAAATAAAATAATTTAAATAAAAATAAATAAAAAATAAACTAAATAAAAAAAACCTAAACTAAATCTAAACCTAAACACTAAACCCAAAATAAACTAAAACTAAATAAAACCTAAACCTAAACCAAAATAAATAAATAAACTAAATAAGTAAACCTAAACCTAAGCTTAAATAAATATACTAAATAAAGAAATAAAAATAAATCTAGTTTAAACCTATATTAAATAAACCTAAAGTTATAGCCTAAACCCAAAATAAAATAAAACTAAATAAACTAAACTAAATAAAACATAATCCTATACCTAAATAAATAAATAAACTAAATAAATAAAAAAACTAAATAAATAAACCTAAACTTAAACAAAATAAATAAATACATAAACCTAAACTAGACTAAATAAACTAAAACTTAAATAAATAAATAAAAATAAACCTAAACCTAAACCTAAACTAAAACTAAAAATTAAATAAACTTAAAAATACACTAAACTAAACAAAAAATAAATAAACCTAAACCTAAACTAAAAATAAACCAAAAAATAAACATAAAAAATCCTAAATAAATAAACTAAAATAATAAAATACAAATAAAAACTAATATAAAAATAAATGAACCTAAACCTAAAAATAAAAAACCTTAACTAAATAAACCTAAATAAACCTAAACTAAAATAAACTAAAAACCTAAACCAAAATCGAAACCTAAACCTAAATAAATTAAACTACAAATAAAAATAAACCTAAAACTAAATAAAAATACAATAAACCTAAACTAAACCTAAACCTAAAATAAAAACTAAATAAAACCTAAACCTAAGTTAAAATAAAACCAAAACTAAATAAACCTAAATAAAAATAAGAGAAAAAAA
Organism: Cymbidium sinense; assembly: GCA_021442155.1. Lineage (NCBI taxonomy): Eukaryota > Viridiplantae > Streptophyta > Magnoliopsida > Asparagales > Orchidaceae > Cymbidium > Cymbidium sinense. Next base: position 54,899,259 of record CM038218.1, read on the forward strand.
TAAATAAACTAAATAAAACCTAAACCTAAATAAAACCAAAACCTAAACCTAAATAAAACCTAAACCCCAAACCTAAACTAAATAAACCTAAACCTAAACTAAATAAACTAAACTATACTAAAAACATTAAAAATAAATACACTAAATAAAAAATAAATAAAACCTAAACCTAAAAAGATAAACCAAAATAAACATGAACAAAACTAAAAGAAAACCTAAATAGAACTAAAATAAAAAATAAACTAAAATCAAAAATAAAACATAATCATAAACCTAAACCTAAACTAAAAAAACCTAAATAAATAAATAATAAAATAAACCTAAATAAATCTATACCTAAACATAACTAAAAATAAAAACCTAAAAAATAAATAAAACCTAAACTAAAATTAAACTAAAAAAATAAACTAAACTAAAAATAAATAAACCTAAACCTAAACCAAAACTACGTAAAAAAATAAAAAATAAAAAAACCTAAACTTAAACCTAACCTAGCTTAAAAAAAACCCTATACCGTAAACCCTAAACCATAAAATCCTAAACAAGAACTCTAAATCAGAAACCCTAAATAAACTATAAACCCTAAACCCTAAACTATACCATAAACCTAAACCCTAAACCCTACAAAACCTACTAAACTAAACATTAAACCCTAAATTAACCTTAAACCCTAAACCCTAAACCCTAAACCATAAATTCTAACCTTAACCCTAAACCCTAAACCTTAAACCCTAAACCCTAAACTTTAAAAACCCTAAACACTAAAGCATAACCCCAAACCCTAAACCCTAAACCCTAAACAAACCTTAAACCCTAAGCTAACCCTAAACCCTAAAAACCCTAAACCCTAAAGCTTAAACACTAAATCTTGAACCCTAAACCCTAAACCCTAAACTCTAAAAAACCCTAAAACCTAAATCTTAATCCCTAATCGTAAACCCTAAACCCTAAACCCTAAGCCTATACCCTAAACCCTAAAACTAATCCTAAACCCTAAACCTATAACCCTAAACCCTAAACCCTAAACATACAACCCTAAACCCTAAAACCTAAACCCAAAACCCAAAACCCAAAACCCCAAACCCCAACCGCAAACCCTAAACCCTAAACCCTAAACCCTAAACCATTAACCCTAAACCTTAAACCCTAAACCTTCAACCCTAAAAACTAAAAAGCCTAAACTCAAACTAAATAAAACCTACAAATAATATAATTAAGAAACCTAAACTTAAATAAAATAAAAGAAAATAAAAAATAAAAGCAAAACTAAAATAAAATAAATAAAAACCTAAACTAAACTAAAAACTAAAATAAAGCTAAAATTAATAAACCTAAATAAAATAAAAACTAAATGCAAAATAAAAATAAAATAAACTTAAAATAAAATAAAATAAAAACTAAATAAAAATCTAAACCTAAAAAATAAACCTAAAAATGAAACCTAAAAATTAATAAAAAAATAAAACCTAAACTAAAAAAAACCTAAACCTCAAATAAACAAAATAAAATAAACCAAAACCTAAAATAAAATAAATAAAACCTAAACCTAAACCTAAAAAAAAACTAAACCTAAACCCTAAACTAAATAAAATAAAAGAAACTAAAATTAAACCTAAACCTAAACTAAAAAATAAAACCTAAAAATAAACTTAAAATATAACACTAATGCTTAAATCTAAACCAAAAATTAAAAATATTACTTAAAGCTAAAAAAATAAAATAAAAATAAAACTAAATTTAAAATCAACTTAAACCAAACCTAAATAAACTAAATAAAAACCTAAACTAAAATAAATAATCCTAAAATAAATAAACTAAATTAAATAAAAATAAATAATCCTAAACCCTAAACTCTAAAACCTAAACCATATAACTAACCTTAAACCCTAAACTCTAAACCTACAACCCTAAACCCTAAACCCTAAATCCTAAACCCTAACCATAACCCTAAACCCTAAACCCTAAAAATCCTAAACCCTAAACTAACCCTAAACCTTCAACTAACCCTAAACACTAAACCCTAAACATTAAACCTGCAAAACCCAAAACCCTAAAGCTTAAACACTAAACCCTAAACCCTAAACCCTAAACCCTAAATCCTAAAATGCTAAACCCTAAAACCTAAACCCTAAATCCTAAAAACCTAAACCTAAACTAAATAAAACTAAAAAATAATAATAAGTAAACCTAAACATAAATAAAATAAACACCTAAACTAAAACTTAAACCTAAAATTAAAAATAAAATAAAATAAAAATAAAAATATACTAAAATAAAAACATAAACTAAACTATGAAATAAAATAAGCCTAAGAATTAAAAACCTAAATAAAATAAAAAGTAAACATAACATAAAACTAAAATAAACCTAAAATAAAGTAAAATAAAAACTAAATAAAAACCTAAACCTAAAAAATAAACCTAAAAATAAAACCTAAATTAAATAAAAAATAAAATTGAAACCTTAAACTAAAAAAATTAAACCTAAAATGAAAATAAAATAAATAAAATAAAATTAACCTAAACCTAAGCACAAATAAAATAAACTAAAATAATTAAAACCTAAACCTAAACCTAAGTTAAATAAAATAAAATAAAATAAAAAAAACTAAACCTAAACTAAAAAATAAAACCTAAAAATAAACTTAAAATAAAAATCTAAAACCTAAAGCTAAAAAAAATATAATAAAAACCTAAACTAAACCTAAAAATAAAAAATAAAACCTAAACCTAAAAAATAAAATAAAAATAGAAAACTAAAAATATACCTAAACCTAAATAAAAATTAAAACCTAAAAATAAACCTAAAATAAAAACCTAAAATCTAAACCTAAAAATTAAATTAAAACCTGAACTTAAACCTAAAAATAAAAAATAAAACCTAAACTTAAAAAAGAAATAAAAATAAAACTCAACTAAAAATTAAATTTAAACATTAACCTAAACCTAGAAAATAAACTAAAATAAAAACCTTAAAGTAAAATAAATAAATCTAAAATAAATAAACTAAATTAACCAAAAATAAAAAATAAACATAAATAAAAATATAAAATAAAATAAACTAAAATAAATAAAATATAAACTAAATAAATCTAAACCTCCCAGTTTACTTAATTAAAAAAAACCCTAAACCCTAAATCCTAATCCCTAAAAAACCATAAACCCTAAACCCTAAACTCTAAACCCTAAACCATAAACCATATATAATTAATCCTAAACAATAAACCCTAACCCTAACCCCAAACCCTAAACCCTAAAAGCATAAACCCTAAAACCTTAAACCCAAAATGCTAAACCCTAAACCTAAACTTCTAAACCTAAAAAGATTAAAAACCATAAACCTAAACCCTAAACCCCGAACCCAAACCCTAAAAGCAAACCACAAACTTAAACAAAGTGTAAAATAAATTAAAAAAAATAAATCACAAAACCAATAACTTAAACCTAAACCTAAACCCTAAGAATGGGCAAAACATTGATGGTAGAAACATCACCGTCCACCAGGCTCAGTCCAGATCTAACGATGGAGGCAAAGGCAGAGGTGGCGAGTATCACAGTGGTGGTGGGGGATCTAGTGGAGCTGGTGGATATGGAGGTGGTGGTCTAAGCAGTGGTGGTTATGGTAGTATGAGGAGCGACAGAGGTTATAGCCATGGTGGTGTCAGAGGGAAAGATTGTAGATATGATGGGCAATCCAAGTACTCGAGAGGTTGGGGTGGTTCTGATGAAAATTAGAGGAACTGAAGAATGGCTTATCTGATCTGTTGCTTATGGAACTATGTCTTTAGAGTAGAGAGAGTTCTAGTTTTCTAGGGCATTTGATTTGCTCTATGCATGCTCAATTTTTGTCTATGTTGTCGCTTGTGTCTTTGAGAACTTGATGTGTTACTAGATTGATGAAATCAAAAAGAATAAATGTTGATTCTTAATTTATAATCTTTAAAAAAAAACCAAAATCCCTAAAACCCAAACTAAAACCTGAACTCTAAACCAAAAACCTAAACCCTAAACCCTAAACCCTAAAAAAATAATAAATAATAAAACCCCTAACCCTAAATGCTAAACCCTAAAACTAACCCTAATCCTTAAAACCTAAACCTATAACCCTCAACTCTAAACCCTAAACCCTAAAACACTAAACCCTAAACCCTAACCCCTAAACCCTAATAAGAAACTAATAAAACAGTAAACTAAACTAATTAAAGCTAAAACTAAAAAATAATAAACTAAAACTAATAAACTAATAATAACCAAAAACTAATAATAAACAAAAACAAAAACTAATAAAACTACCTAAACTTGGCTAACTAAATAATAACTAATAAACTAATAGTAATAAAAACTAACTAAACTAATTAACAAACTAATAACTAAATTAAACATAAACAAAAAAATTAACTAATAAACTAACTAAAAATAAACTAAACTAATAAAACTAATAAAAATTAAACTAAACCTAAACTATTAACTAAAACTAATCTAATAAACTAATTAAATTAAACTATAATAAATAACTAACTAATAAATAATAACTAATTAATAAACCTAAACCATAAGCTAATAACTAAACTAAACCTAATAACTAAATGAATAATAATTAAACTAACTAAACTAAAACTAGTAACTAATAAACTAAAACTAATAAACTAACTAAATAATTAATAAATAACTAATAATAGTAGCTAACTAATAACGAAAACTAATAACTAAATTAAACAAATAAACTAATAAACTAACTAAATAATAATAGCTAAAACTAATAATAAAATGAAAAATAGAACTAATAAACTAAAACTAAAGAACTAATAACAACTAACATTAAACTAATAAACTAATAATAAATTAAACTAAATAAAACTAATAACTAAACTAACAATAATAATAATAAACTAAATAATAAATAAAACCTAAATTAATATTCTAAATCTAATAATAAATAAACCTAAGAAACTAACTAATAATAATAAGCTAATAAAACTAAAATAATAAACTAATAAATAATAATAAACAAATAAACTAAACTAAAACTAATAATACCTAAAAACACTAAATAATAATAAAAATTAATAACATAAAACTAACTAAACTAAACTAATAATAATAAACTAAATAATAAATAAATAAAACTAAACTAAACTAAATACTAAACTAACTAAACTAGTAAAACAAATAATAACTAAGTAATAATAATAAACTAATAATAACTAAAATAATTAAATAAATAACTAATAATTAAACTAACTAAAACTAATAAACTAATAATAATAATGACTAAAACTAATAATAATAATAATAATAATAATAATAATAATAATAATAATAACTAAATAAACTAAAAATTAAACCCCTAAACCTAAATTAATAAAAGTGATAATAATAAAACTAATAATAATAAACTAAACTCAAGTAAAATAACTAATAACTAAACTAATAAAACATATAATAATAACTAAATAATAACTAAAAAATAATAAACTAATAATAAAACTAAACTAAAACAAATTAATAATTAACTAATAAAATCTAATAAACTAATCAATATTAAACTAAAAATATAATAATAACTAATAAAAATTAAACTAATAATAAACCAAATAAAACTAATAATAACTAATTTATAACCTAAAACTAATAACCAATGAACTAATAAACTAATAAACAAACTAACTAATAAAACTAAATTAATTAATAAAATAAACCTAAAAACAAATAATAAACACTAAAACTAAACTAATAAATAATAAATAACTAAATAACTAAAAAACTAAACCTAAACTATTAAACCATGAAACTAATTAATAAATAAACATAATAATAACTATAAAACTAAGCCAAACTAACTAAAATAAAACTAATAATAAAACACCTAACTAAAAAATTAATAATAACTAAATAATAATAATCTAATAAATTAATAAATAAATAAAACAAAACTAACTAAATAACTAAACTAAATAACTAAAGTAATAAACCTAATAAATAAAATAATAATAATAATAATAATAATAACTAATAACTAACTAACTAAACTAATAAACTAATGATAATAAAATTAAATAATAATAATAAAACTAATAATAATAAACATAAACTAAAGAAAAAACTAAACTAAAATAAAACTAATAATAAACCAACTAACCAAACTAATATAATAAATAATAAATAACTAATAAAAACCTAAACCATAAACTAAACTAAAAATCTAATAATAATAAACTTATAAACCTAAACACATAACTAAACTAATAAAAATAATAAACTAAACGAATAGAGTAATAATTAAACTAACAAAATGAAACTAAAAAAACTAAACCACTAACTAAAACTAATGAAAACCTAAATAATGATAAAACCATAAACTAATAATAATAACTAACTAAACTAAATAAATAAATAACTAACTAATAATAACTAATAAATAAACTAAAATAAACTAAACCCCCATAAAAAACTAACTAAATAAACTAACTAAATAAACTAATAAACTAAACCTAAACCCTAAACTAACCTAAAATAATAACTAAAACTAAAACTAATAAAACTAAACTAACAACCTAACTAAAACTAAACTAACTAAACTAAACATTAAACTAATAATAAACTAAAAATAACCTAAAACTAATAAAACCAAATAACAACTAATAAACACTAAACTTAAAACCTAAACCCTAAAATAAAACTAAACCTTATTATTAGATGATTTCAGGATTCTTCATGTTCTTGGTGAGTTTTTGAGCCCTTTCTCTCTTGGATTCCGTATAGATTTTTGGCCTTGGGCCAATCTCAACCTATTCTTGTCATAGTGTCGTGACTCATGGCGTCGACTTCTTTAAATCCATGGTATAAATCCCATGTGCTGATGGATCCTACTAGGGCATTAGATTTTTTGTGTAATCCTACTTCTAAATTACTTATGTTACTAAATATTTCAAAGAGGTTTTAGCTGGTAAGAATTCCTCCATCAAGCCTCCATTGAATTTGCTTCATACGAGTTTTAAAGGTACTCCAACAATCATGATTTCAGATGATATTGAAAGATTAGTAGAGGCTTTTGCTTTTTCTTTGATTGGAAAGTTTTCATTTAAACGTCCAAAGATGGAAGATATTCATTCTTTTTTTAATAGCTTAAATTTTCTAGTTCTGTTTCTATTACTTTGATTGATGCAAGGCATGTTTTGATTAAACTTTCTAATGACTTTGATTATGAAAGAATTTTTTCTAGGTGTTCTTACTATGTTTTTAATTATCAAATGCATATTCTAAAGTGGACACCTATGTTTGATGTTAATGAAGAGTCTCCTATTGTTCCCATTTGGATTTCTTTACCTAACTTAAGGATTCATCTATTTAATCATTATATTCTTTATGCTATTTGGTTGATTTTGGTCTAGCCTTTGCAAGTTAATCAAGCAACAACTGCTTCTTCCATACCATATGTTTCTAGAATTCTTATAGAGATTGATATTACTAAAAGATATCCGAATGAAATTTGGTTGGTTTCAAAGAAATGTGGTTATTTTTAGAAAGTTGTTTTTGAGGACTTTCCCATTTTTTGTAATCATTGTAAGATTCATGGGCATTAAATTTCTGAATGCTTTATTGTTTATCCCACTCTAAGGAAGAAAATCACTAGTAAGAGTTAAATTATTGAAAAAAATTGATGATTCTCTCAAGTTGAATAAAGGAAAATTTGCTTTTCAAAATTTTGATGTTTTACAAAACCAGATTTTTGAATCTTCTAAAAATGTTTTATCTATTAATGATTTGTCTACTATGGAAGGTAATTTTGATGTTTCTTAAAATTATTTTAATAAATAATCATGTTCTAAGTGTTTCTTTTGATGATTCTGTTAAAGGGAAGACTTTAGAGGCTGGGGTTAATGATTCTAATGGTTTGGATGTTGTGCATAAGTCCTTTCATGATGATGGTTCAAATATTATTGATGCTAACACCATTTCTTCCAATCAGTTGGATGTTATTTCTCTTTCTCCTATGTCTGCTTTAGGTCATGGGAAAGAGACTATTTTTTGCCTTCTTTGATTGAGAATGGTTTTGAAAAGAATGTTCTTATTTTTGATATTTAACTTTTGGTCCTAACAATTTTGTTAATATCGGGGATCCTTCTTTTAAAAAATAATATTTAGATACATGTGACAATTCTTTCATTATGAATAGTTCTATTTCGATTCAAAATGATGGTTTTTCTATGGCTAGTAATTATGTTTAGAATTGGTAATATGCTATATGTTTCTAAGGGATTCAAATCTTATTTTAATCTCTTACATGATGATTGTACTGAAAATCTCGATTCTACTTCTCTTGCTTCTTTTAAGAATGAAGATAGAGAGGATACTCTTCATATTTTTTTGGAAGGTGAAAATATTGATAATTGTCTTCTTAATAAACTTGTTTCTGCTCCTTCTTTCACTTATGATTGTGAAATGCATACTATTTGATTTTTTTTGTCTAATGTTGCGGATGATTCTAAATGCTCTTCTTTGAAATTGATAGCTTCTGTTCATCCCCATGCCTTTTATAATAATATTGATTCATTTTTGGATGGAGATTTTTTGGAGAAAGGGCAAGATTATAAAATTATTTACAAGAAAAAGAAAAAGTTTTCATATTTAAGCCCTCCTCACTTGTTGAGTGTTACTCATTCCAAAGCTTCTTGGAATTAATCTCTCTTGTCCTTGGGTAGCTTTTAATTTTGGTTGGTTTTTTCTCTGTTGGTTGAGCTTTTGCTATGTGTTTTTTTGCTAGCTGGAGTATTGGCTTCCTGGCTAATTTTCCTCCTTACGGCTTGGTGTTTCTAGCTTCATGTTTGTTGGGGGTTTTTTTTGGTGCTCTTTGGCTGGTTGGTTTTGTGCTGGTGGCTTTGTTCCTGTTAGCTTGTATTTCTTTGGTTGGTGATTTTGCTCTCTTTGTTGGTGGTAGGTTGGGATTTTTTTTACTAGCTTGTGGTTTGTCCATTGGTTTGCTATTTCTATGGCTATTTATTTTAGCTTTTGCTGACCTTCTTGTTTTTTTTGTTGGTTGGTTTGATTTTCTTGCTCTTTTCTAGGGTATTTTTCCTGGGTGCTCTATTGTGTGGCTGCTATATTAGTTTTTTCCTTTCCTTTGGTTGGTGCTTGGTGGATTTTGATTGGTGTTGCTGTGGGTTCTGTTAGCTCGATGCCTTGGTGGCTTTGGATTGGTTTTATTGTGGGCTGAGTTGGCTTTGTCTTTGAGGGCTCTTTTCGTATTTTCTTTGGGTTGTGAGCTTCTTTTCACCCTCTTTTTTAAGAGGTGTTCATCATTATTGTGATTATCCTTCTTCCCTCATATATGGGCTTGAGGTTTTTTCTCTTTATGTTTTATGATCTCCTTCTGGCTGAGATTTCTTATAGGTTGCAGGTTCTCTTTTATAGTTGGTCTCTTCTTCTTCTTGGAGGGAGCTAGAGTGATGGTCTCTTTTTCTTAGATGGTAGTTGTATGCAGAGTTGCAAGTTCCAAGTTTCCTTTTCTTATGGATCTTTGTCTCTTTGAAGGTTCTTTTAGAGCTCCATGGATTCTTCCCCTTCGCTATCTTTTGCTTCACTTTTTTAGTTTTGTCTTTGTTTTTTTCCTTTATTGCTCTTTGATGTATTAATTTAGGGATAAACTCTTTAGGATTTTCCTTTAGTTCATTTGAGCATTAGTTTTTTTTTGAGTTTAGTATCTAATATGGTCTTCTTGTACCTATTTTTCTAAGCAATTATTTCCTTTTTGTTAAAAAAAGAACCCTAAACTCTAAACCATAAAAACCCAAAACCCTAAAGTGTAAATACAAGAACCCTAAACCCTGAATCCTAAACCCTATCCCTAACCCTAAAACCCTAAACCCTAAACCATAAACCCTAAACCCTAAACCCTAAAAACCTTAAAACCTAAACCTAAATAAAATAAAATAAAAACCTACACTAAAACCTAAACCTAAACCTAAAAATAAAATTAAATTAAAAAAAAATAAACTAAAATAAAATAAATAAAAACCTAAACTAAACTGAAAAAATAAAATTAACCTAAGAATAAAAAACCTAAATAAAATAGAAACTAAATTTAAAATAAAAATAAATTAAATGAAAACTAAATAAAAACCTAAATCTAAAAAATAAACCTAAAAATAAATAAAAATAAAAACTTAAACCATACACTAAAAAAATAAAAAGTAAACTTAAAGTAAAAATAAAATAAACCTAAACCTAAACTAAAATAAACTAAACTAAAATAAATAAAACCTAAACCTAAACCTAAACTAAATAAAATAAATTAAGCTAAAATTAAACCTAAAACCTAAACCTAAAAAAATAAAATAAAAACCTAAACCAAAACCTAAAATAAAAAAATAAAACCTAAACATAAAAAATAAAATAAAAATAAAACTCAACTAAAAAATAAACTAAACCTAAAAAATAAACTAAGATGAAAACCATAAACTAAAAATAAATAAACCTAAAATAAATAAACTAAACTAAATAAAAATAAAAATAAACCTAAATAAAAATAAAAAATAATATAAACTAAAATAAATAAAAATAAAGTAAATAAACTAAATAAACCTAAACCTACTAGTTTACTTGAAAAAACATAAATCCTAAATCTTAAACCCTAAACCTAAACCATAAACCCTAAACCTAAATCCTAAATCATAAAAACCTAAACCTAAAGTAACTAAATAAATTAAAAAAATAAACCTAAACCCAAAAACCTAATAAACCTAAACCTAAAACTAAACCTTAAAAATGTGCAGAACTTTGACGGTAGGAACATCACTGTCAACTAAGCTCAGTTTAGATATGGCGGTGGAGGCAAAGGTGGAGGTGACGGAGGTGGAGGTTATAGCAACGGTGGTGGGGGATCTGGAGGTGCTGGTGAAAATGGAGATGGTGGTCAGAGCAATGATGGTTATGGAGGTGGGTGGAGCGATGGAGTTTACAACCTTGATGGGGGAGGTGGGAGAGATCGGGGATATGATGGTGGGTCCTTCTACTAGAGAGGCGAGGTGGTTCTGATGGGAACTCGAGAAACTAAAGAAAGGATCGATCTGATATGGAAATGTCTTTCTGTTGTAGTTACCTTAGGTTTTGATTTCTTTCTGTGCTTATTTTTTATCTATGTCATTGCTTGTGTCTTAATAAAGTTGGTGTATTACATGGTTAATGAAATTGAGAAAAAGAAATGTTCCATCTGAGTTTGTTCTCTACAAAATAAAATAAAAACCTTAAGCCCTAAACTAATACTTGAACCCTAACCTAAAACCTAAACCCTAAACACTAAACCCTAAATCGTAAACCCTAAAAATAAATAAACAAAAAATCCCAACCATAAACCCTAAAACTAACCCTAAACCTACAACCCTAAACCCTAAACCTTAAAACCCTAAACCCTAAACTCTAAACCTAAACCAAAAAAATAAACTAAAATAAAATACCTAAACTAAAATAAAATACTTAGACTAAAATAAATAAACTAAACTAAACATAAATAAAAATAAAAAATAAATAAATAAATAAAAAATAAACTAAATAAACTGATTAAATAATATAAGAAATGTTGTAAATCTGAATTTGCTCTCTTTTTTAAAAAAAACCAAAAACCCTAAACCCTAAACCCTAAACTTAAACTCTACACAAACCTAAACCCTAAACTTTAAACCCTAAACCATAAAACCAACCCAAACCCTAAACTAAAAACCCTAAACCTACCCTAAACCCTAAACCTAAAACAAACTAACCTAAACCCAAAAAGACCTTAAACCAGACCTCAAAGCCTAAACACTAAACCATAAACCCTAAAGCTAAAAAAAAACTTAAACCAAAACCAAAAAAATTAAAACCTAAAATAAAATAAATAAATAAAATCTAAATAAAGAAAAAATAAGAAAAGAAAATAAAATAGAAACATAAACTAAAATCTAAACATAAACCTAAACCTTAACCTAAAATGAAAATAAAATAAAATATAAAAACTTAATCAAAATAAAATAAATAAAACCTAAACTAAATTATAAAAGAAAACCTAAAAAATAAAACTAAACATAAAATAAAATAAAATAAGCCTAAAATAAAATAAACTAAAACTAAATAAAGCTAAACCTAAAATAAAACCTAAAATAAATAAAAATAAACTAAACCCTAACCTAAAACTAAACTAAACATAAAAAAAGTAAAATAAGCCAAACCTAAACTAAAATAAATAAAACCTTAACCTAAATCTAAAATAAACTAAACCTAAACCTAAACCTAAACTAAATAAAATAAAATAAATTAACAATAAACCTAAACCTAAACTAAAAAATAAAACCTAAAAATAAACTTAAAATAGAAACCTAAAACCAAAACCTAAAAAAATAAACAAAAACTTAAACCTAAACCTAAATAAAAATATTCCTAAAAATAAAATAAAAATAAACCAAACTAAAACAAACACCTAAACCAAACCTAAACCTAAAAATAAAATAAAATAAAAAACCTAAACCAAAATAAATAAACCTAAAATAAATAAAATAAACTAAATACAAATAAAAATAACCATAAATCAAAAATAAAAAATTAAATAAACTTAAACCTACCAGTTTACTTAATTTTAAAAAAATAAAAAAACCCTAACCCTAAACCCTAAAATTATTTCTAAACCCTAAACTCTAAACCCTAAATGTATAACCCTAAACGCTAAACCCTAGACCTGAAAACCCTAAACCCAAAAACCCTAAACCCTAAACCCTAATCACTAAAACATGAAAGCCTAAACCATAAACCCTAAAGCCTAAACCCTAAAACATAAAGCCTAAAAAACCCTAAACTAACCCTAAATCCTAAACCCTAAAGCCTAAATCCTAAACCACAAACCCTAACCCTAACCCTAAACCCTAAACCCTAAAAGCCTAAACCCTAAAACCATAAACACTAAACCCTAAACACTAAACCCTAAACCCTAAAAATAGTAAAACCTAAACCTAAACCTAAAGCTAAACCTAACCTAAAACTCAAAAACCTTAAACCTACTAGCTCCCCTCTCGGTCGCGGTGCTCTCTAGCGATTGCATTTTTCCCTTTCGATTTCCTAGCGGCTTGGCCGATTTTCGATCATTCTTGATCAATTTTTTCAATAATTTTTCTCTGATTGGCCTCTTATGTGAGTTTCTCTTCACTCTTTCAATGGTGGAGGAGCCGCTTTCCACGCAGCCGAGCTTATCCATCTTGGAGGTGTCTGCTAGGGCATCAGATTTACATGGAATTATGGATCTAAAATTAAGCTACACTTGCGGTTAAGTCCTTTAAGGATGCATTATCAAGAACCTTTCCCCTAATGCTTGATTGAATTTGATCTTGCCCTCATTTCGTGGGATGCTTTTGTTATGTTTATCTAGATGTGGAAAAGTTGGCCTTTGAATTCTCTTTAGTTGGTAAATTTTCCTTACATCGTCGATAACATCGATCATTTTTCATAGCCTTAAACTTTCAGGTGTTTTTACTATCAGATTGATTGATCCTAGGCATATTTTAATTCAGCTCTCTAATGAATTAGATTATTCAAGATTTTTTGCCCGTCGCTCTTACTTTATGTTTAATTGTCAAATGTGACTTCTAAAATGGTCTCCTTTTTTGATATAAAAGATGAATCCCCAATTGTTCCTCTATGGCTAGCTCTTCTAATATGAGAATACATTATGTTACACATCAAGTTCTCTTTGTGGTTGGGGCTTTCTTTGGTCGGCCTCTTCAAATTGATCATGCCACTGCTGTGAGATCACGACCTTCTATTGCTCATATTTTGGTTGAGATTGATATTACTAAAAAGCATCCTAAAGAAGTTTGGATCGGCTCTGAGAAGTTCGATTATAATCAAAAAGTGGAATTTGAGAACTTTCCTATTTTTTGCACACATTGTAAGATTCATGGCCATGATCATTCTGAATGTTTTGTGTTGCATCCTCATCTTAAAAAGAATAAATTGTTGGATCCTAATCCTACTCTATCAAATGAAAAAACCAATAAATTTGCTTATGTGCCTAAAGTAACTCAAAATGGGAATCATCCCCCTACCCCTACTCCTTTTCTATCCATTGATTTGCCTATTGGAGAGCAATCTGAGCATGTTAAAAATAATTCTTATGAGGTTCGTGAGGAGGCTAATGATAACTTAATTAACATTGCTTCTAATTGTAATAATTTGGCTCCTCAAGATAATACCTTGACTCAGTCTAACCTACCCCTATTGGCTAGTGAACCCGAGGAGACTCATATGAACCCTAGTGGTGATTTGAATGGAAACTTTAGGTTGGATCAAAATCTAAAAACAAATTCTGGAGTTGATCCTTTGATGAAAGAACAAAATCTGAAAATTGTTGATCCTTTGATGATGGAACAAAATCTAAAAATAATTCTAAAATTGAGCATGAAATCTATGCTATTAATGGCTTCACAACCTCTCCTTCTCCTACCCTTCAGAGTGATACACATGCTAACCCACTTTCTCAGCATAATTCTGACATTGAAGAATGGAAAATTACCATTAGAAATTCTTTGACTGATACAAGTCCTATTCTGAATATCACAAATCAGTCTCTCTCGGATGGTGATACTTTGGACAACGATAGATCTTTTCAAACTATTTTAAAAAAATCTCTTAAAGCTAGAATGTTCACTAATAGCTATACTAGAACTACTAGATCTTCTCTAACTTCCCATAAATAACTATTTTTAGTTTTCTTTTCTTCTTGCTTTTTTTATTTCTTAAGTTATCTCTTTTCCTTTCTTTCTTATTTTATTATGATGAATTTTCTAATTTGGAATGTTCGGGGTATTGGGACTCTCATTGTACAATTGTATTAGAAGTCTTTGCCATATTCATAACATAGCCTTACTTGTTGTTATTGAACCATTCATACACTCTTCTAAGATCAACCATGTTGCTAGAACACTTGGCTTTCAAAATTTATTTTATAATATTAGCAATAAAATTTGGTGCTTTTGAAATAATTTAGTCAACATCTCTATCTATGATGATCTTCAACAATTGGTTAATGTCCACATCTCATTGGGTGAATTTTATACTTTAGGTTCCTTTATTTATGCTTCTTGTAATAGAGCTGGTAGGAACATCCTTTGGGATAACTTAAGAATATTTGCCTCCTCGGTCAACAAACCCTGGTTGGTTGGGGGAGATTTTAACATTATTATCTCTTCCTCGAAAAGAAGGGGAGGTTGTTCTCCTAACATTCATTCCATGGAAGATTTTTTTAATATGATTCTTGATTGAAATATGATTGATATTGACTTTTTTCAACTACATAACTCTAGACTGGTGGCTTGATAGGACTCTTTTTAATTCTCTTTGGATCAATCAATGGCCCCTTGTTGAACATTTGAGAACTTTATTTCGATCATGCTCCACTTTTGATTTCTATCCAAAATCCCTCCAATAGATTATCCTCCCAACTTCTTTTGATTCCAAAATATGTGGATCCAACACATTGATTTCATAAATGTTGTATCCATTAACTGGATGGCTCCTCTTCATCTGGATAATTTGGTTAAGGGCATGATTCACCTCTGGCTTAAGCCTGAAAGGCTTAAACAAAACCTAAATTGGTCGAATAAGCATCATTTAAAAATCTTTTTGCCAATATCAAAAATATGAAATAATTAGTTTGTTCTCTTGAAGATGCTATTTTGACTAATTCTACTTAACTTGAGGAGTTCAATGAAGCTAAAGATAACTTGGTTAAATATCAGAATATAGAGGAAACATATTGGCAAAAGCAAACATATTCTTGTGGTAAATACCAAGTATTTCCATGCTCTTTTCAAAAAAAGAAAGCCTTAAACTCTATTAAAAAAATTAAAAATGATAATGGTAGCTGGATCATTGATAATAATGATATTAAAGATTCTGTCATATGCCATTTTAAAAACTTATTAAACAATAACCCTACCTTAGAAGCTCTCTCCAACTCTCACCTGATTCCCTCAATGATTACTAATGATGACAACCATTTGCTTAATTTGCATCCTACGGAAGCTGAGATTGGTAGTATTCTCAATAGCATGAACACTGATTCTATTGTTGGCCCTGAAGGCTACACGACTCAATTTTTTCAGCATTGCTGGCCTATTATTAATTCTGACCTTGTCGATGCTATCATTGATTTTTTGGATGGCAATCCTTTACCCAGATATTTTTCTAGCACTTCCATTGTTCTCATTCCCAAAATTAATAATCCTAAATCTTGGGGTGATTTCAGACCTATCAGCCTTTGCACCTTCTTTCATAAACTCATTGCTAAATTAATTTCCAAAATAATTAGTCCTTTAAAATCATTTCCAACCAAACTAGTTTTGTTAAAGGTAGAGCTATATCGACAACATTCTTCTAGCTCATGATTGATGCTTCTACCAGGTGGTAACATCCTTTTCAAATTAGACATCTCTAAAGCTTTTGACAACCTCTCTTGGAATTTCCTCTTCCAAATTCTTCTTTTGTTTAGTTTTTTTGACTATTTTATCCTCCTCATTAAAAATTGTATTACCAATGTTTGGTTCTCCTTTATCATGAATGGTGAGTCCCTAGGTTTTTTTCCTTCTATGGATGGTTTGAGATAAGGAGATCCCTTATCTCCCTCACTTTTTATTATTATTGTTGAATATCTTTCGAAGAGCCTTAATGAACTTTTCAACAATAATCCTAGCATATTTTTTAGAACTCAAGGATGTCTTCCTGTCTCTCATCTTAATTTTGCTGATGACTTCATAATCTTTTGCAATGCCTCTACTCATCACATTAAAACTATTAAGAATCTTTTAAATAAATTTGGTAACGAAAGTGGTCTCTTTGATGAGTTAATCAAAAAAATCTCTAATAAAATTTCTATTTGGGAATTTCATTTACTCTCATTTGGTGGTAGGCTCACTTTGATTAAGAGCACCCTTAACTACATGCCTTTATATCTCATTCAAACCATTGTGCCGACCAATTCTACCATTAACAAAATTGAGCGCCTCCTTAACAAATTCTTCTGGGGATCTAATAAATCTACTAAAAGAATGCATTGTACCTCTTGGTAGAAAAGTTGTGGCACTCTTGCTGAAGGTGGGCTTGACTGTAAGCCAATCAGGGAACTATCAATGCTTTTACCTATAAACTTTGGTGGAATTTTAGGAGCAACAATAGTCTTTGGGCTAATTTCATGCTGCCAAATACTGCCAGGGTAAGGACCCTCTCATTTTCCTCTATAAAGTGGGATACACTCTTGTATGGAAAAGACTTTGTTCCATCAAATGGGAAGTGGAATCTTGAATCTCTTGGTGGATTAACTCTGGAACATCTTTCTTTTGGCAAGATAATTGGATTGGAGGTGGGTCCATTGATGAACTTTACACTCCACTCACTGCTATTAAAGTGAACTCTTTGTAATAATAAGTGGAACAGATTATATTCCTTTCTCTCTTTTAGATAAGCTTACTATTATTCCTATTATTCCTAGCAATCATGATCAGATCCTTTTTAAGCTTTCCAAAAATGGTGATTTCAACCTTAAAAATTTTTGGATTCATATTAAAGAAGCTCATGATTTCTCCAATGTGTTTTTTAAACTTTGGAATAATACTATTCTTATTTCCTATTTTATTCTAACTTGGCGTATTTTGAAAAACTTTATCCCTGTTGACTCCTTGATGTGGGGTAAAGGTTTTTACTTACCTTCAAAATGCTACTGTTGCTTTCATATTGAGAATGTGAATCATGTATTTGTTACGAGCCATTGCTTCCAAACTTTGGATTTGGTATGATGATCTCTTTAATATTGTCAAATTCAATGGCTCCTTAACTCTATACCAACTTCTTGAAGTTTATTTTGAAAACACTATTAAAGGCCACATTAAAGTCATAACTGCTATCACTCTTATTTGGTTCATATGGGTGGATAGAAATGATGCAAAACATCATGGGATTCCTATGAAGCACATGAGGATAATTGCTAGAATTAAAAATAAAATCTGTGACTTGTTTACTGCCAATTTAATTAACTACAATCAATTCAAAGGCTATAAATTTATGGCTAATAAATTGGGTTTTAACTTGTCGAATCCACCCAACTATAAAGATGACAAGATTGTTTATTGGGTAAAACCTCATGCTAATACTATTAAAATTAACATTGATGGCTCTGTATCTCAAAATGCTTCTACTGTGGTGGCATTTTCAGAAATCTTAATGGTAATATCCTATGTTCTTTTGCTTACCCCTTAATACTTGCTCTATTCCTTTTGCTGAGATAATGGCAGTTTACAAGGCTATTGAGATTTTCCTTCAAAAAGGTTGGCTCAATATTTAGATTTAGGTGGATGCCCTGTTGTTGATTGATCTTTTGACTTCCACCAAAATAGGCAATACAAAATTGTACTACCTTCTCAAGTAGACTAGAGCTCTCCTCTCTCAACTCTATTTTAAAATCACTCATGTTTGGGATAAAAGTAATGCATGTGCTGATTACCTTGCTAATCTAGGTGCTAGATTAGATGGCATAAAATTCTTTGATCAACTTACACTTCCTAAACATTTGTGTGGTTTGGTTAATTTGGATAATACTGGATTCCCTTAACTTAGAAATTAATCCATCCTATTGGTTTGGCCTATTATATTACTTGTTTAACAGCATGATCAACCTCTGTTAAGTGTTGTTGTTTCTGGATTTTGCTGATGCATCTTCCTGATACCCTTTTCTGGTTAATTGCTGATCTCTTTGGCATCTGTTGTTGGATTAATTACCCTTACTTTTTTAGGGGTTTTACTGCTTCTGTTGTTTCCACTATTAATGGTAAGGTGTTTCTTGTTTGCTGGAGGGAGATGTATTACCTTATGCTTTAATTTCTGCTTTACTTTCTAATCAACAAAGATAGACTTCTTGCCATCAATATTTTGTTAAGGGGTCCTACTGTATCTATTTTCCATTATATGATTAAGGTTGTGCTTTGTCTCTTTTCTTATTTCTGGAAATCTATTCTAGGGCTCATGACTTTGCTGTATCAATGTTTAATTGCTATATTTTTGTATAGCTTCATGACAGGCCCTAATTTATCTATTTTTTCTCCCTTTATTATGGATGTAGCCCATCTTATGCTCCCCTCCACCTGTAAGAAGAGAAAGCGCAATACCCTTTACTATAACTTCTTCTTTCCAGGATTGGAATTACTTCTTGATTTCCTTCTAGCCTATTTTTAATGATGTTGTGGGCTTAGTTGCTCGTCTACTTTTCTGTGTATTGAAGGATTTCAAAGATGTCTTTCCTTTGAACCAGTTTTGACTCTATGTTGTACCATAGTTTTTTACTAGATTATCTTATGGTGGGGTGCAATAAATGATTTGATTTTTTAATTGTTGGTTGTTGGATTTTTGGGTCTTATGTCCAGCAGGTTGCTTTTGGGGATGTTTTTCTGATTGCTTTTGCTAACCTCACCTTACCAACTTGTAAGGAGAGAAACTGCCATACCCTTGTTATTATTATTATCTCTTTGCAGGATTAGACTTACTTAATGATTTCTTTCCAGTCTACTTTTATTGAGGATGTTAGTTTAGCTGCAAGCCTGCTCTCCTTTGTCTTGAAGGATTTCAATGATGGTTCTCTTTTGAACCCCTTTTATGTCTATGTTGTACCACTATTTTTTATTGTCTTATCTTATGGTGAGTGCAATAATTGTATTGTTGTTTTAATTGTTGGATGTTGGATTTTTGGATCTTATGTCTAGCATGCTACTTCTGAGGTTGTTGGCTGTTTGTTGGCTTTTATTTTTCTAATTGCTTTTCTTTTACCAAAGTACGGTGATCACCACATGTTTGTGGCCTATCTAAACTGCTATTATTTTTTCCATCTTGATTTAGTTAGACTTGTCCAGGTCACTATGATTATGCTATTACCTACTTGGAAATTAATTTATGCTCTTTCTATTCTGAATGGGTGGTTTTATGGCCAACTTGCTGTTATTTGCTATCTTGGTTGTCGGCTGAACTAGATTATCAGGTTTATGATGCTATGGTTGTCTCTCATGTCCGGTACTTTTAGGGTTGCTTTTGCTAACCACACCTTCCCAACCTATAAGGAGAGAAATTGCAATACCCTTGCTACTATACCTTCTTCTTTCCAAGATTGGAATTACATCTTAATTTCCTTCCAGCCTATTTTTAATGATGTTGTGGGCTTAGCTGCTCATCTACTTTTCTATGTCTTGAAGGATTTCAAAGATGGCTTTCCTTTGAACCACTTTCGACTCTATGTTGTACCACTATTTTTTACTGGATTATCTTATGGTGGATGCAATAAATGTTTTGATGTTTTAATTGTTGGTTGTTGGATTTTTGGGTCTTATGTCCAGCAAGTTACTTTTGGGGATGTTTTTCTGATTGCTTTTGCTAACCTCACCTTACCAACCTGTAAGGAGAGAAACTGCCATACCCTTGTTATATTTATTGTCTCTTTGTAGGATTAGACTTACTTAATGATTTCTTTCCAGTCTGCTTTTATTGAGGATGTTAGTTTAGCTGCAAGCCTGCTCTCCTTTGTCTTGAAGGATTTCAATGATGGTTCCCTTTTGAACCCCTTTTGTTTCTATGTTGTACCACTATTTTTTATTGTCTTATCTTATGGTGGGTGCAATAATTGTATTGTTGTTTTAATTGTTGGATGTTGGATTTTTGGATCTTATGTCCAAGCTACTCGAGGTTGTTATTTTGTTGGCTTTTGTTTTTATTGCTTTTCTTTGTTTTTACAGCACTGTGATCACCACATGTTTGTGGTCTATCTAACTATTGTTGTTTTTCCATCTTGATTCAGTTAGACTTGTCCGATCACTATGATTATGCTATTACCTACTTGGAAATTAATTTATGCTCTCATTCGAATGGGTGGTTTTATGGCCGATTTTGTTATTATTTCTTGGTTGTCATCGGATTATCGTTTTATGCCCGTGGCTATCAGGGGTTGTCTCTCATATTGTGTCTTTTGGGGTTGCTAACCTCACCTTCCCCTGTAAGGAGAGCGCAATACCTTTATTATTATCTCTTTGTAGGATTGGGTGACGATTTCTTTCCGCTTTTCGAGGATGTTGGTTTAGCTGCAAGCCTGCTCTTCTTTGTTTTGAAGGATTTCAATGATGGCTATCTTTTGAACCCCTTTTGTATCTATGTTATACCTCTCTTTTTTATTGTCTTATCTTATGGTGGGTGCAATAATTGTATTGTTGTTTTAATTATTGGCTGTTGCATTTTCAGGTCTTATGTCCAGCAGGCTAGCTTTGTGGTTGTTGGCTCTTTGTTGCTAGTTGATTTTTTGATTATTTTTTCTTTATCTAACTCTCACTGATGTTTTTCTATTTTGTTGTTTTTTTTTCATCTTATTTTTAGACTTGTGCGATCCGTGATTATGCTACCTACTTGGATATTATCTTATGCACTTCTATTCGAATGGGTGGTTTTATGTCTTAGCTTGTCTTGGTTGTTGGATGGCTGGATTATCGGGTTTTATGCCAATCTCGATTGTCTCTCCTTGGAATTGTTTGTGGTGGGGCGACTTATTACACTGGCATCCATCTAATCCGCATTCCCATCAGCTCATTAGACTTTGCATTTCTGTTTGGGTTTGGGTTATCTTGTCTTGCTTTACACTTGGTTATTAACTTCTGATTGATTATTAACAAGGGGTTGTTAACGCATTGCTTATTTCGATTGGGTACCTTTTTTGCTATATTCGTATCTGATTGTAAGTGTCATATATGTCCCATATGTTTAGGATGGAGTTAATTACATTCTATTTGATTTGCCTTGCTTGATTTCAGCAGGCTTTTCAACTGGTTGTATATTGCTTCTTTCCTGTGGTGGGTTTTCATGCTGGCCTAATTAAACTCTTGGATTCTCATGCCATGGTGACTATATTGATGATATTTATTCTACATGGGATCCCCTTTCCCATTCTGCTCTTTGATGTATCCTTTTCTATTGTGTTTATGGCTTTGTTTAGGTTTGCAGGTACTAAGGCTCAAAATACTTTTAACAAATGATTGTTATCTTCCCAGAAGTTTGTTGGCTATGATGGCTGTGATGATTTCACTCCTTTTTAGTTTGATAGTAGCTCTTGTGATGTAACCCTTCAGTTTGGATGCTCATATTTGCATCACCCCAATTTGGTGTGGTGAGCCTTCTCTCACACTTCTTTTCGCTTTATGTTGTTTTCAATTTTCATTTTGTCTGTATTACTTTAAGCTTAATTTCTATCTTTCTATAATTTTGCAGGTGCATTTCTCTTGTTCTCTTGCAGGTTTGCTCCCAAGTGTCATGCATTCTCTCATCCTAAAGAGCTTTGACCCAGATCTATTCATTGGCTTATCTATGTTAATAAATTTGTATCTTTTGCTTTCCTTTACTCTTTTATTTTTTTTTTGGTTGTACTAAGATAGGGGATTTACTCTCTATGCTGATTGTAGCTCTTTAAGCAGTAGTTGTGGAGTTTATCCCTGTTAAGGATCTTGTAACCCTCTTTTTGTGGCAATAAAATTCTCCCTATATGGGGTTTCCCAAAAATTAAAAACCTTGAAACCTAAACCTAAACTAAATAAAAACTAAAAATAAAATAAATAAAAAACCTAAACCTAAATAAAATATGTAAAATAAAATAAAATAATAACCTAAACTAAAACCTAAACCTAAACCTAAAAATAAAACAAAATAAACTAATTAAAATAAACTAAAATAAAATAAATATAAACCTAAACTAAACTAAAAAAATTAAAATAAACCTAAGAACAAAAAACATAGATAAAATAAAAACTAAACGTAAAATAAAAATAAAATAAAACTAAAAAATTAAATAAAACCAAAATAAAAACCTAAACCTTAAAAAATAAACCAGAAAATAAAACCTAAACCCTAAACTAAAAAAAAGCAAAACTTAAAATAAAAATAAAATAAACAACATAAAATAAACCTAAACTTAAACTAAAATAAATAAAACATAAACCTAAACTTAAACCCAAAAATAAATAAATTAAATTAAATCAAAAATAAACCTAAACCTAAATTTAAAAATTAAACCTAAAATTAAAACCTAAACTTAAACTAAAAAAAATAAAATAAAACCTAAAGCTAAACATAAAATAAAAAATAAAACCTAAACCTAAAAAATAAAATAAAAATAAAACTCAATTGAAAAATAAACTAAACCTAAAAACCTTAAATAAACTAAAATAAAATACCTAAACTAAAATAAAAAAACTAGGCTAAAATAAATAAACCTAAAATAAATAAACTAAGCTAAATAGAAATAAAAAGTAAACATTAATAAAAATAAAAAATAAACAAAAATAATTAAAAAAATAAACTAAATGAACTAATTAAACTAAAGAAGATATGTTGTAAATCTGAATTTGTTCTCTGTTAAAAAGAAACCAAAATCCCTAAACCCTAAATTAAAACATGAACCCAAAACCTAAAACCTAAACCCTAAACACTATACCCTATAAACCATAAACCCTAAACCTTAAAAAGCTAAAAACCTAAACATAAACTAATTAAAACCTAAAAATAAAAAAAATAAATAAAATCTAAACCAAAATAAAATGAAAACATAAACTAAAACCTAAACCTAAACCTAAACCTAAAAAGAAAATAAAAAAAATAAAAACTAAAATAAAATAAAATAAATAATAACCTAAACTAAACTAAAAAATTGAAAAAACCAAAATAAAATAAAAATTAAAGCTAAAATAAAAATAAAATTAACCTAAAATAGAATAAAATAAAAACTAAATAAAACCTAAACAAAAAAACGAAAAATAAATAGAAAAATATAACATAAACCTTAAACAAAAAAAAACCTAAACCTAAAATTAAAAAAAATGAAAAAAACCTAAACTTAAACTAAAATAAACTAATATAAAATAAATAAAACCTAAACCTAAACCTAAAATAAACTAAACCTAAACAAAAACTTAAAATAAATAAATAAAACCTAAACCTAGAATAAAACCTAAACTCTAAACTTAAAAAAAAAACTAAACCTAAAATAGAAATAAAATAAACATAAACCTAAATTAAAATAAAATAAACTAAAATAAATAAAACCTAAACCTAAACCTAGACCTAAACTAAAATAAATAAATAAAAAATAAACCTAAACTAAAAATAAAACTTAAAATAAACCTAAAATAAAAACTAAAACCTAAACCTAAAATAAAATAAAAATAAAACTTAACTAAAAAATAAACCTAAACCTAAAAAAACTAAAAATAAAAACCAAAGCTAAAATAAACCTAAATCAAAATAAAATAAATTAATAAACCTATAAGTTTACTAAATTTTAAAAAATAAAAATATAAAAAATTTAAAGAAAAAAATAAAAAAAACTCTAACCCTAAACCCTAAACTCTAAAACCCTAAACCCTAAAACCTAAAATCTGATAATAAACATTATCAACCCTAAACCCTAAACCCTAAACACTATCCTAATCTCTAAACTCTAAAAAAAAAGCTAAAATTCTAACCCTAAACTAAATAAAACCTAAAAATAAAATAAATAAAAAAGCCTAAACCTAAATAAAATAATGAAAATAAAATAAAATAAAATCCTAAACTAAAACCTAAACCTAAACCTAAACTTAAAAATAAAATAAAATAATAAATAAAAACTAAACTAAAATAAAATAAATAAAAACATAAACTAATCTAAAAAATAAAATAAACCTAAAAATAAAAAACCAAAATAAAATAAAAACTAAAAATACAATAAAAATAAAATAAAATTAAAATAAAATAAAATAAAAACTAAATAAAAATATAAACCAAAATAATAAACGTAAAAATAAAACCTAAAAAAAAAAGTTAAACTCTAAACTAAAGAAAAAACTAAACCTAAAATAAAGAAATTAAAATAAACCTAATCCTAAACTAAAATAAACTAAACTAAAATAAATAAAATCTAAACCTAAACTTGAAATAAACTAAACCTAAACCCTAAACTAAATAAAATAAAATAAAATAAACTAAAAATAAACCTAAGCTAAAATAAAAAAATAAAATAAACCTAAGAAAAAAAACCTAAATAAAATAAAAACTAAACTTGGAATAAAAATAAAATAAACCTAAAATAAAATAAAACAAAAACTAAATAAAACACAAAAAAATACCAAAAAATAAATAAAAAATAAAACCTAAACCCTAAACCAAAAAAACTTAACCTAAAATAAAATTAAAATAAACCAAAAGCTAAAATAAAATAAATTAACTAAAATAAATAAAACCTAAACTAAAACCTAAAATAAACTAAACTTAAATCTAAACCTAAACTAAATAAAATAAAATGAACTAAAAACTAACCTAAACTTAAACTAAAAAATAAAATCTAAAATCTAAACCTAAAAAATTAAAAAAAAACATAAACCTATATAAAAAATAAAAAAATAAAACCTAATCTTAAAAATAAAATAAATTAAAACTAAACTAAAAAATAAACATAAACCTAAACCTAAACCTAAACCTAAACCTAAAAAATAAATAAACATAAAAGACCTAATCAAAAATAAATAAAGCTAAAATAAACTACTAAATAAAATTAAAATAAACCTAAATCAAAATAAAAATAAGTTAAAGTAAAATAAATACAAAATAAACTAAATAAACCTACTGGTTTGCTTAATTTTAAAAATAAAAAAATTAAAAAAAATAAAACCCTAACCATAAAAAATCCACTAAACTCTAATCCTGCTTATAACCTAAACCCTAAACCCTAAACTCTAAACCCTAAGCCTATAACATAAACCCTAAACCCTAAATGCTAAAATCATAGAGCCTAAAACCCTAAATGCTCAACCCTAAGCCAAAAACCACAAACCTTAAAACCTAAATCCTAAACCTAAAGTCTTAAAAACCCTAAACCCTAAACCCTAAACTAACCTTAAACCCTAAACCCTAAATGCTAAATCCTAAATCCTAAAAACCCAAAATCCTAAAGCCTGAACACTAAACCCTAAAACCTAAACCCTAAACCCTAACCTACACTAAATAAACCTAGAAATAGAAAAATAAAAAATCTAAACCTAATAAAATAAAATGAAATAACAACCTAAACTAAAACCTAAACCTAAACCTAAAAATAAAATAAAATAAACTAACTCTAATAAATAAAAATAAAATAATTGAAAAGAAAAATTAAACTAAAAAAAATAAAATAAACCTAAACTAAAAAAACATAATCCTAAAATGAAAATAAACCTAAACAAAAAATAAAATAAACTAAACTAAAATTTTATGTGACTGAGCCTGAGCTTGTTCCCACACACTACTCTATAATTCTCTCATTTTATTCTGAGTACTTTCAATTTGAGTTGTATCACTTTAACTGTGCTAACTCTTTCTTCTAGATTTTTATAGATTCTGTGCTATTTTCTTGCAGGTTCCTTCTCTTGTGGAGGCATAGGCTTCTCTCATCTTCAAGATTTTTTGATGAAGGTGGTCCAATTGCTATTCTCTTTGATCATCTTTTTTTTTTTTGCTTTCTCATCTTTTTTGCTTTGTTTTAATTATATTTAGATAGGGGATTTACTCTCTAGGCTGTTTGTAACTCTTTGAGCCATAGATCTTGAATTTATCCCCTCTTAAGGACCTTGTAACCCCTTTTTTGTGGCAATGAAATTCTCCTATATGGGGTTCCCTAAAAGAAAAACCCTAAAAAGCCTAAACCCTAAACCTAAACCCTAAACCCTAAAAGCATAAACCCTAAACCCTAAACCTTAAACCCTAAACCCTAAACCCTAACCCTATACCCTAAACCCTAAACCCTAAACCTCAAATACTAGACCTAAACCTAAAGTGACAAAATAAATTAAAAAATAAACCTATACCCTAAAACCTAATAAACCAAAACCCTATGAATGGGCAGAACCTCACGGTAGGAACATCACCACCAACCAGCCTCAGTCTATGTTTTGTGGTGGAGGCAGAGGCGGAGGTTATAGTAGTGGTGGTGTGGGATTTATAGGTCTTTGGGATATGGTGGTGAAGTGGGTGGTTATGATGGCGAGGATACAAGGATACAATGGTGGTGCGAGAGAGATCAAGGATATGATGGTGGATCCTCACGAAAAGGAGGTGGTTTTATGAGCTGAGAAAGCGAAGAACGGCCAATCCGATCTGCTGCTTATGGAACTGTGCCTATACAATAGAAATGGTTCTACTTATCTAAGGTTTTTGATTTGCTCTATCGGTGCTCATTTTTTATCCATGTCATCACTTGTGTTTTAGAAAAGTTGGTGTGTTACATGGTTGATGAAATCGAAATGAAAAAATGTTGAATCTGAATTTGTTCTCTGTTAAAAAAACATATATATGAAAAACCCTAAACCCTAAACTAAAACCCAATCCTTAAACCTAAAAGCTAAACCTTTAACCCTAAACCCTAAACCCAAAAACCCAAAACCTTAAACCACAAACACTAAACCCTAAACCATAAACCCTAAACCCTAAACCTTAAACCACAAACCCTAAACCCTAAACCCTAAACCCTAAACCTAAACCAAAAAAAAGTAAACTTAAACTTAAACCTAAGCTAAATAAAATATAATAAACTAAAAATAAACATAACCTAAACAAAAAAATAAAACCTAAAAATAAACTTAAAATAAAAACATAAAACTTAAACATAAAAAAATAAAATAAAAACATAAATCTGAACATAAAAATATAAAATAACACCTAAACCTAAAAAAAAATACTCAACTAAAAAATAAACCTCATCCTAAAAAATAAAATAAAATAAAAAACTAAATTAAAATAAATAAACTAAACAAAATAAAAATAAAAAAATAAAATAAAATAAAAATAAAAATAAAAATTCAAATAAACTAAATAAATCTAAACCTACCAGTTTACTTAATTTTAAAAAAATCTTAAACCCTACTAAACCCTAAAAACAAAAACTCTAAACCCTAAACCCTAACCCTAAACCCTAAACCCTAAACCTTAAAGCCCTAAAACCTAAACCCTAAACCCTAAAAACCTAAAAACCTAAAAACCTAAACCTAAATAAAACCTAAAATAAAATATTTAAAAAAACCTGAACTTAAAAAAAAATAAAAAAATAAAAAATAATAAAACCCTAAAATAAAACTTAGATCTAAAACTAAAAATAAAAAAAATTAAATCTTAAACCAAACTTAAAAATAAAATAAACTTAAGAATAAAAAACCTAAATAATATAAAAACTAAAAGTATAAAAATAAAATAAACCTAAACCTAAAAAAACCTAAAAATAATAAATAATACACAGACAAAACCTAAACCTAAAATAAAAATAAAATAAACAAAATAAAATAAACCTAAACTAAAATAAACTAAACTAAAATAAATAGAACCTAAACCTAAACATAAAATAAATTAAACCTAAACCTAAACCTAAACTAAATAAAATATAATAA
Source organism: Cymbidium sinense (assembly GCA_021442155.1). Classification (NCBI taxonomy): domain Eukaryota; kingdom Viridiplantae; phylum Streptophyta; class Magnoliopsida; order Asparagales; family Orchidaceae; genus Cymbidium; species Cymbidium sinense. Next base: position 54,927,733 of record CM038218.1, read on the forward strand.
AAATAGACTTAAACCTAAACTAAAAATAAAACCTAAAAATATGCCTAAAATAAAAACCTAAAACCTAAACCTAAAAAAAAATAAAATAAAACTAAGCCTAAAATTAAAAATAAAACTAATACCTAAAAAATAAAAAATAAAACTCAACTAAAATAAACTAAACCCCTAAACCTAAAAAATAAACTAAAATAAAAAACCTAAACTAAAATAAATAAACCTAAAATTAATAAACTAAATAAAATAAAAATAAAAAATAAACTTAAATAAAAATAAAAAATAAAATAATCTAAAATAAATAAAAAATAAACTAAATAAACCTAAACCTACTTAATTAAAAAACCATAAACCCTAAATCCTACCCTACAACCTAATTAGTGACCATAAAACATAAACCCTAAAACCCTAAACCCTAAACCCTAAACACTAAACCTACAATCGTAAACCCTAAATGCTAAACCTATAACCCTAAACCCTAAACCTAAAACCCTAAACTCTAAAAAACCATAAATCCTAAACCTCAAACCTAAACCTAAACCAAAAGTGTCTAAATAAATTAAAAAAATAAACTTAAACACTAAAACCTAATAAACCTAAACTTAAACCCTAAGAATTGGCAGAACCTTGATGGCAGGAGCATCACCGTCAACCATCCTTAGCCTAGATCTGGTGGTGGAGGCAGAGGCGTTGGTTATAGTAGTTGAGGTGGGAGATCTAAACGTGCTGGTGGATATGGAGATGGTGGTTAGAAGAGTGGTGGTAGTGGTGGCGGGATGAGTGACAGAGGTTACAACTATGGTAGTGGCGTAGAGAGAGATCATGGATATGATGGTTGATCTCGTTATTAGAGAGGCTGGGGTGATTTTGATGGGAACTAGAGAAATTGAAGAACGACTGATCCGATCTGCTGCCTTTGGAAATGTGTCTTGACAGTAGAGATAGTTCTAGTTATCTAGGCTTTTTGATTTTCTTTATGCATGCTACTTTTTTATCTTTGTCGTCACTTGTGTCTTAGAAAACTTGGTTTGTTACTTGGTTGATGAAATCAAAAAGAAGAAATGTTAATTTGAATTTGTTCATTGTTAAAACAAAAACCAAAAACCCTAAACTCTAAACTAAAACTTGAACCCTAAACCTAAAACCTAAACCCTAAACCATAAACCCTAAAGCTCTAAAAATCGTAAACCCTAAACTCTAAACCCTAAACCCCAAACCCTAAACTCTAAAACCTAAACCCTAAATCCCAAACCCTAAACCCTAAACCCTAAACCAAAACCTTAAACAAAGTAATCCTAAACCTAAACCTAAACTAAAAAAAATAAAATAAACTAAAAATAAACCTAAACCTAAACTAAAAAATAAAACATTAAAATAAACCTAAAATAAAAACCTAAAATGTAAACCTAAAAATAATAAATTAATAACATAAACCTAAACATAAAAATAAAAAATAAATCTTAAACCTAAAAAATAAAATAAAAATAAAACTTAACTAAAAAATAAACCCTAAACTAATAAATTAAAATAAAATAAAAACTTAACTAAAATAAATAAACTAAACTAAATAAAATAAAAATAAACATAAATAAAATTAAAATTAAAACAAACTAAATAAACTAAACCATGGGTTTACTTAATTTTAAAAAAAATCCTAAACCCTAAGCTAACCCTAAACCCTGAAGCCTAAACACAAAACTCTAAACCCTAAACCCTAACCCTAAAACCAAAACCTTAAAACCTTAAACCCTTAACCCGAAAGCCTAAAATCCTAAACCTAAGCTAAATAAAATCAAAAAATAAAATATATAAAAAAACCTAAACCTAAATAAAATAATAAATAAAATAAAATAAAAGCCTAAACTAAAATCTAAGTCTAAAGCTAAAAATAAAATAAAATAAACTAATAAAAATGAACTAAAATAAAATAAATAAAAACATAAACTAAACTAAAAAAATAAAATAAACCTAACAATAAAAAAACATAAATCAAATAAAAACAAAACATAAAATAAGAATAAAATAAGCTTAAAATAAAATAAAATAAAAACTAAATAAAAACCTAAACCTAAATAATAAACCCTAAAATAAAACCTATCAATAAATAAAAAATATAATCTAAACCCTAAACTAAAAAAAAACCTAAACCAAAAATAAAAATAAAATCAACATATACCTAAACTAAAGTAAATAAAACCTAAACCTAAACCTAAAATAAACTTAACCTAAACTAAATAAAATAAAATAAACTAAAAATAAACCAAAACCTAAACTAAAAAATAAAACATAATAATAAACCTAAAATAAAAACTAAAAAATCTAAACCTAAAAAATGAAACCTAAACCTAAAAAAAATAAAACCTAAACCTAAAAAATAATATAAAAATAAAACAAAACTAAAAAATAAACATAAAAATAAACCTAAACCTAAAAAATAAACTAAAATAAAATCTTAAAATAAAATAAATAAACATAAAATAAATAAACTAAACTAAATAAACATAATAATAAACCTAATTAAAATATAAACTAAACTAAATAAAATAAATAAACTTAAACTTATCATTTTACTTAATTTTTTTTTAAAAACCCTAAAACCCTAAACTAAACCCAAACACTAAATCCTAAAACTAAACCAAGATCCCTGTAACCTAAACCCTAAACCCACTCTAAATCCTAAACCTTAAACCCTAGGCACCTGTCTGACAGGCTAAATCCCAAACCTTCCCTGATTCTAACCTACACTGAATCCTGGGCCACCACCTGAGCCACCACACTCTAAACCACTAAACACTAAAACCCTGGGCACACACCCAGGCCCCCAAACCCAGACCATAATCTGGACCCTGAGCCTCATAAAATAAAATAAATTAAATAAAATAAATAAATCAGGCACAGAAATAAATAAATAAACTCCAGACAAAACCTAAACTAAACTAAAATTAATAAATACCAACCTAAAATAAAATAAACCTAATACCAAACTAAATAAAATAAAATGCTAAAATAAACTAAACTAATCTAAAAATAAACCTAATAACCTACTGATCACAAAAAAATAAACCTAAAATAAAACTTAAATATAAAAAATAATAAAAAAAAAACCAAAGAAAAAAAACCTAAACTAAACCTCATAATTAAACTTGTAAAAAAACTAAAATAAATAAAACATAAAAATAAATAAATAAAATACCATCATAAATATAATATAAACTAAATAAATGTAAACTATCGGGTTTCATGGTTTTTTAAAACCTAAAACTAAATCCTACCCAATTTTGAATAAATCTTAAACCTAAGCTTACTAACCCTACCCTACTAAACCCAGGCCCTAAATTGTACCCATCAGCCACCATAGTTCAATCCACCACTGACCTGAGCCCTAATAACCCTGACTCCTAAACCACTAACCACTGACCTAAACCACTATACCATGACCACTGATCTAACTGCTAACCCAAGGCCCAACCTACTCTAAAAAAACAAGACCCTAAACCTGAGCCACTGAACTCCTAAACCTAAACATTTGCCTACTAAACTTTAAATACTAAATAAAACCATAAAAACCTAAATTAAAATAAAATAAAATAAAATCCTAAACTAAAACCTAAACCTAAACCTAAACTTAAATATAAAATAAAATAAAGAATAAAAACTAAAGTAAAATAAAGTAGATAAAAATCTCAACCAAACTAAAAAAATAAAATAAACCTAAAAATAAAAAACCCAAATAAATTAAAAACTAAACATAAAATAAAATAAATAAATCTAAAATAAAATAAAAAAATAAATCTAAAATAAAATATAAAAAAAAAACTAAATAAAAACCTAACCTAAAAAATAAGCAAAAAATAAAACCAAAAAATAAATAAAAAATAAAACTAAAACCTTAAACAAAAAAAAATATAAACCTAAAATAAATAAAATAAAATAAATCCAATCCTAAACTAAAATATACTAAAATAAAATAAAATAAAACTTAAACCTAAACCTAAACTAAACTAAACCTAAAACTTAAACTAAATAAAATAAAGTGAACTAAAAATAAACCTGAACTATATTAAAATACAAAATAAACCTAAGAATAAAAACCTAAATAAAATAAAAACTAAACCTAAAATAAAAATATAATATACCTAAAATAAAATAAGAGAAAATCTAAATAAAAACCTAAACCTAAAAAAACGTAAAAATAAATAAAAAATAAAACATAAACCCTAAATAAAAATAAGACCTAAACCTAAAATAAAAATAAAATAAACCAAAAGCTAAACTAAAATAAATTAAAATAAAATAAAAAAAGTTAAACCTAAACCTAAACCTAAATAAATAAAATAAACTAAAAAAAAACCTAAACCTAAACTAAAATAAAACCTAAAATTAACTAAATAAAACCTAAAACCTAAATAAAAAAATAAATAAAAACCTAAACGAAAGAAAAAACTAATCCTAAAAAAAGAAAATAAATATAAAACTAAACTAAAAAATAAAGTTAAACATAAACCTAAACCTAAACCTAAAAAATAAAATAAAATTAAAAACCAAAATAAAATAAATAAAGCTAAAAAAATAAACTTAACTAAATTAAAATAAAAATAAACCTAAATCAAAATAAATAAATGAAATGAACTAAAATAAATAAAAAATAACTATATAAACCTAAACTGACTGGTTTATTTAATTTTAAAAAATAAAAAATAAAAGAAATAAAAAAACCCTAAACTAAACTAAATAAACCAACCTAAACTATCACTAAACTAAAACCCTACTAAACTAAACCTAACTGAACCCTGATCCAAAACCTAAAAAACTAAAAACTAAAATATAAACCTAAATCTTAAAAACCCTAACCTACAAACCTAAATAACGTTAAACCTAAAAATAAAACCAAAACCTAAAATAAATAAATTTCTAAAATAAACTAAACCTAAAAATAAAATAAAATAAAACTAATAAAATAAACATAAATAAAATAAATAAAAACCTAAATTAAACTAAAAAATAAAATAAATATAAAGAATAAAATATCTAAATAAAATATAAAGTAAATGTAAAATAAAAAATAAAATAAACTTGAAATAAACCTAAAATACAATAAAATAAAAACTAAATAAAAACCTAAACCCAAAAAGTAAACCTAGAAATAAAACCTAAACCCTAAACTAAATAAAACCTTAAAATAAAATAAAATAAAATAAACCTAAACCAGATAAAATAAACGATCAAAAATAAACCTAACTAAACCTAAACCCTAAACTAAATAGAATAAAATAAATTAAGCATAAACATAAACCTAAATTAAAAAATAAAACCAAAAATAAAAAACTTAAACTTAAACATAAAAATAAAATGAAATAAAAACCTAAACTTAAACATAAAATAAAAAATAAAACCTAAACCTAAAAAATAAAATAAAAATAAAACTCCACTAAAAAATAAACCTAAACCTAAACCTAATCCAAAAAAATAAATTAAATTAAAATAAGTAAACTAAAATAGAAAACCTAGATTTAAATAAATAAACATAAAATAAATAAACTAAACTAAATAAAAAAAATAAACATAAATAAAATTAAAAAATAAAATAAACTAAAATTAATAAAAAATAAAGTGTTATAGTTTTTTTGTTTTTTATTTTTATTTTTTTTTAAATTAAGTAAACTCATTGGTTTTGGTTTATTTAATTTTTTTTATTTATTTTAGTTTTTTTATTTTTTATTTTGATTTAGGGTTATTTATATTTATATTTAGTTTAATTTATTTAATTTCGATTTATTTATTTTAGTTTAGGTTTTTTATTTTAGTTTATTTTATGTTTAGGTTTAGGATTAGGTTTGGTTTATTTCTTAGTTAAGTTTTATTTTTATTTTATTTTTAAGGTTTCAATTTTATTTTTTATTTTTATATTTAGTTTAGGTTTTTATTTTATTTTTTTAGGTTTAGGTTTTAGGTTTGTATTTTAGGTTTTATTTATTAGTTTAGGTTTAGGTCTCTTTTTAGTTTATTTTTTTATTTAGTTTAGGTTAAGGTTTCGATTTAGTTTATTTTATGTTTAGGTTTAGGTTTTGTTTATTTTAGTTTAGGTTTAGGTTTATTTTATTTTTATTTTAGGTTTAGGTTTTTGAATTAGTTTAGGGTTTGGGTGTTTATTATTTAAGTTTAGGTTCTTACTTAGTTTTTATTTTATTTTTTCTTAGGTTTGTTTTTTTTATTATTTTAGGTTTAGTTTTGATTTAATTTAAGTTTTTTATTTTATTTAGTTTAGTTTAGTTTTTGTTTATTTTATTTTAGATTAGTTTTTATTTTTATTTTATTTTCTTTTTAGGTTTATTTTTAGGTTTAGTTATAGCTTTAGGTTTTAGTTTATGTTTTATTTTATTTTATTTTATTATTTTATTTTGGTTTAGATTTTTTTATTTATTTTAATTTTAGGTTTTATTTAGTTTAGATTTCAGTTTATAGCTTTTTAGGGTTTAGGGTTTAGGGTTAGAGTTTAGAGTTTAGGCTTTTTTTAGTGTTTAGAGTTTAGGCTTTTTTTGGGTTTAGGGTTTAGGGTTTAGGCTTTTCGATTTATGATTTAGGGTTTAGGGTTTCAGGGTTTAGGTTTATTTTATTAAGTAGTTTAGTTAAGGTTTTTATTTGTTTTATTTTAGTTCATTTATTTTAGTTTATTTGATTTTATTTTTTACTTTAGGTTTAAGTTTTAGTTTAAGTTTTTATTTTATTTTATTTTTATATTATATTTAGGTTTAAGTTTTTTATTTATTTTATTTTTATGTTTTATTTAGTTTTGGTGTAGGTTTTTAGGGTTTAGGGTTAAGGGTTTAGTGTTTAGGGTTTAGGGTTTTAAGGTTTAGGGTTTTAGGGTTTAGGGCAAAAGGTTTTAGTTTTTAGGGTTTAGGGTTATTTTTAGGGATAGCTTAGGGTTTAGGGTTTTTTACAGTTTAGGGTTTAGGACTTAGAATTTAAGGTTGTAAGTTAAGGGTTTAGGGTTAGATATAATGTTTAGGGTTTAAGGTTTAGGATTTAAGGTTTAGGGTTTAGTGTTTAAAGTTTAGGTTTTTTTTTAAATTAAGTAAAATGATAGGTTTAGGTTTATTTAGTTTATTTTTTTATTTATTTTACTTTATTTGATTTTTCATTTTTATTTTGTTTTATCTTTTATTTTTATTTAGTTTAGTTTATTCATTTGAGGTTTATTTATTTTAGTACATTTTTTAAGTTTAGGTTTATGTTTATGTTTATTTTTTAGTTTAGTTTTAATTTTTTTTTAAGATTAGGCTTTATTTTTTATTTTTAGGTTTAGGTTTAGGTTTAGGTTTTATTTTACTTTTTTATGTTTAGGTTTATATTTTTATTTGAGATTTTATTTTTTAGTTTAGGTTTAGGTTTGTTTTTTGTTTATTTTATTATAATTAATTTAGAGTTTAGGTTTAGTTTATATTAGGTTTAGGTTTAGGTTTCCTTTATTTTAGTTTAGGTTTAGGTTTATTTTATTTTGTTTATTTTAGGTTTAGTTTATTTTTTTAGTTTAGGGTTTTTATTTTATTTTTTATTTATTTTTAGGTTTATTTTTTAGGTTTAGGTTTTTATTTTATTTTATTTTAAGCTTATTTTATTTTTATTTTACGTTTTGTTTTTTTATTTAGGTTTTTTAGTTTTAGGTATATTTTATATTTTTAGTTAAGTTTAGGTTTTTCTTTATTTTATTTTAGTTTGGTTTTTATTTTTAATTTTATTTTTAGTTTTAGTTTAAAAATATAAAAGAATTAAACTAAATAAACCTAAACCTACCAATTTATTTAATTTAAAGAAAAATAAAAAAAACCTTAACCCTAAACCTAAACCTGAACCTAAACCTAAACCTTAAAAAAAACTAAAATAAATAAACCTAAAATAAATAAAAGAAACTAAATAAAAATAAAAATAAACCGAAATAAAAAATAAAATAAGCTAAAATAATTAAAAAATAAACCAAAAAAACCAAAACCTACGAGCTTACATAATTTAAAAAAATTAAAAGATAATAAAATAAAATAAAAAATAAAAAAATTCCTAAACCCTAAACCATAAAACTACAACCCTAAATCATAAACCTACAACCCTAAAACCCTAAACCATAAATCTAAAATCCTAAACCCTAAACCTTAAAACCCTAAACCCCAAAAACCTAAACCCTAAATAAACCAAACACTAAACCCTAGGCCACCCTAAAACCTAGAAGCAAAACTAAAACTAAATAAAACCAAAATAAAATAAAAGACATAAACCTAAACTAAAACCTAAGCCTAAACCTAAATAAAGATAAATAAAATAAATTAAAATAAAATAAATAAAAACCTAAACTAAATTAAAAATTAAAAAGGCTAAATAAAATAAAATCTAAACCTAAACTAAAGATAAAATAACCTAAAATAAAATAAATTTAAAACTAAATAAAAAAGCTAAACCTAAAAATAAATAAAAAAAAAGCTAAATTCGAAACTAAAAAAAAACTAAACCTAAAATAAAATAAATAAAACCTAAACCTAAAATAGACTAAACCTAGACCTAAACCTAAACCTAAACAAAATAAAATAAAATAAACTAAAAAAATGAACTTAAACTTAGACTAAAAATAATGCACAAAAGCTAAAATAAAACCTAAAACCTAAACCTAAAAAATATAATAAAATTTAAACTAAACCTAAACATAAAATAAAGCTCTAAATTAAACTTAAATAAATAAACCCAAAATAAATAAACTTAACTAAATATAAATAAAATAAACCTAAGTAAAATAAAATTAAACTAAATAAACCTGCCAGTTTGTTTAATTTAAAGAAAATAAAACCATGACCCTGACCCCTACTCTAAGGCCCTGGGCCAAACACCTAGGCTGGGCCACACCCTGGGCTTTAAACCTTAAACCCTGGGCCCTGAGCTAAGGCTGAGCCCAGGCACTGAGTGACCTGGGCCCAGGCCCAGGGCCCAGATCCTAAATCCTAAACCCTAGGCCAAGGCTGACAATCCCTGGGCCAAACCCTACCTACACAACCCTAGATCCCTAAAGATCTTACCCTAGGCCTTAACCCTAAGATCTTAAAACTTAAATCAAGATTAAATAAACCTAAAATAAAATAAATGGTTAGGCCAAGCTAAATTAAAAACCTAAACTTAAACCTAAAAAAAAAATAAAATAAAAAAAATAAACTAATAAAGATTTAAAACCTAAACTAAACTAAAATAAAATAAACCTAGGATAAAATGACAATAAAATAAAACTAAACATAAAATTAAAATAAAATAAACCTAAAGAAAATAAAATAAAACTAAATAAAAACCGAAACCTAAAAAATAAGTCTAAAAATAAAACATAAAAATAAACCAAAAATAAAACCTAAACCCTAAGCCAAAAAAAACTAAACCTAAAATAAAAAAATAAACAAAATAAAAACCTAAAACCTAAACCTAAAATAAAATAAAAACCTAAACCTAAACCTAAAAAATAAACTAAAATAAAAAACCTAAACTAAAATAAATAAACCTAAAATAAATATAGTAAACTTAATAAAAATAAAAAATAAACCCTACTAAAAATAAAAAATAAATTTAACTAAAATAAATAAAAGATAAACTAAATAATCCTAAACCAATCGGTTTACATAAATAAAAAAAAACCATAAACCCTAAATCCTAAACCCTAAACCTAAACCAAACCTAAAACAAACCACAAAAACTTTAATCCCTAAATCCTAAATGTAAACCCTAAACCCTAAACCCTAAACCTAAACCAACCCTAACATAAAAAACCCTAAACCCCAAACCCTAAACCTAAACACGAGTAACTAAATAAATTAAAAAATAAACCTAAAGCTTAAAATATAATAAACTTATACCCTAAGAATGGGCAGAACCTTGATCGCAGGTACATCACTATCAACTAGGCTCAGTCTAGATCAAGCAGTGAAGATGAAGGTGGAGGCATCGGTTATCACATTGGTGGTGGGGGATCTGAAGGTGCTGGTGGATATGGAGGTGGTTGTCGGAGCAATGGTGGTTATGGAGGCGGTAAGAGCGATGGAGGTTACAGCCACACTGGCGGCCGAGGGTGAGATAGGTGATATGATGGTGGATCCCACTACTCGAGAGGCTTGGGTGGTTCTGATGGGAACTAGAGAAATTGAAGAACAGTTGATCCGATCTGCTGCTTATGGAACTGTGTCTTTACAGGAGAGATAGTTCTAGTTATCTAGGATTTTTTATTTTCACTATGCATGCTCATCTTTTAACTATGTCTTCCCTTGTATCTTAAAAACTTGGTGTGTTACTTGGCTAATGAAATAAAAAAGAAGAAATATTGAATCTAAATTTGTTATATGTTAAGAAAAAAACCAAAAACCCTAAACATTAAACTAAAACCTAAACTCTAAACCTAAAAACTAAACCCTAAACCCTAAACCCTAAATCCTAAAACCCTCCCACCCCCCTTGACCTAAACCCCTAAACCCTAACTAAACATAAACCCTCCACCCTAAACCCTAAACCCTAAACCCCAAACCTAAACCCTAAACTCCCACCACTACTAACCACAAACACAATAAGCTAAACCTAAACTAAATAAATAAACAAATAAATAAACCATCCAAAATAAAATAAAAAAACATAAACCTAAACCTAAACTAAAACTAAGGAATAAAATAAAAAATAAAACAAAAGTAAAATAAAATAAATAAAACCTAAACTAAAAGAAAATAAATAAAATAAAAACTAAATAAAATAAAGAAAAACTAAATAAAAAAACCTAAACCTAAAAAATCAACCTAAAAAAAAAAATAAAACCTAAACTAAAATAAAATAAAATAAATCTAAACCTAAATTAAAATAAAACTAAACTAAAAAAATAAACCTAAACCTAAATCAAGATAAAATAAAATAAACCTAAAAAAGCTTAAAAATAAACTAAAATAAAACTTAAATCTTAAACCTAAAAAAATAAAATAAAATCATAAAATTAAACCCAAAAATAAAAAATAAAACCTAAACCTAGTAAATAAAATAAAAATAAAACTCAAATAAAAAAATAAACCTAAACCCAAAAAATAACAAAAATAAAAAACCTAAACTAAAATAAATAAACCTAAAATAAATAAACTAAACTAAATAAAATAAAATAAATTTAAATAAAATAAAGGTAAAATAAACTAAAATAATAAAAATAAACTAAATAAATGATACCACTTTATTAAAAATTTTTTTAATAATAAAATAAAAAAAACTGGCCTTGACCTAAATCCTAAGAACACAAAACCCTACCCAAACCAACTTTGACTCTAAACCCTAAACTCTGCCCTAAACCACGGATCCAAACCCTACACCCTAAACCCTACAACCTAAACCCTAAACCATAAACCCTAAAAACTTAAAAACTTAAACCTAAACTAAATAAAACCTAAAAATAAAATAAATAAATAAAACTTAAACTAAATAAAATAAATAAATAAAACCTAAACCTAAATAAAATAACAAGAATAAAATAATATAAAATCCTAAACTAAAACCAAAACCTAAGCCTAAAAAAATATTAAAAATAAAAACTAAACTAAAATAAAATAAATAAAAACTTAAACTAAACTAAAAAAAATAAAATAAACCTAAATAAAATAAAACCTAAACTTAAAATAAAAATAAAATAAACCTAAAATAAAATAAAACAAAATAAATAAAATCAAAAAGCTAAAAAAAACCTAATAAACTAAAAAAACCTAAACTAAACTAAAATAAACTAAACTAAATAAATAAACTTAAACTAAACTAAATAAACTAAACCTGAACCCTAAACTAAATATAATAAAATAAACTAAAAATAAAGCTAAACCTACAACAACAACAACAACAACCCTTAATCCCACTAGGTGGGGTCGGCTACATGAATCCTTTTCTCCATTGTGTCCTATTATGTGCCAAAAAAAAAGCTAAACCTAAAATAAAAAAAAAAAATAAACATAAAATAAAAACCTAAAATTTAAACCAAAAAAAATAAAATAGAAACCTAAACCTAAACCTAAATAAACCCTAAACCTAATAAGAAAACTAAAACCTAAACTTAAAAAATAAAATAAAAAAAAATAAAACTAAAAAATAAGCATAAACCTAAACCCAAACCAAAATAAACTAAAATAAAACTAAACAAAAAATAAATACTAAACTAAATAAAATAAAATATGCCTAAATAAAAATATATATAAACTAAATAAACTTAAACCTACCGGGTTTACTACTAAAAACTCCTAAACCCTACCCTGATCCCTGAAACACTAAATCCTGGCACTGACCCTAAAACCTAAACTTTGGACCTCGTTAGGCCTGATCTTACCTGACCCTACCCCAACTAAAAAAAACTAAAACTAACTAAAAATTAAACTAGGCCATTTTGTATAGCTAAAACTAAAACTAAAGATCTAAAGAAAATAAAAAAAACCCAATAATAAATCAAAATAAAGGTTAAAATAATAAACTAAACTAATTAAAAAACTATTAAAATTAATAAAAAAAAAAATAAAAAATAAAAACTAAATAAAAAATAAAAACCTAACTAATAAAACTAAAAAAAAAACTAAAACAAAAATAATAAAACCACTTAAATGAAACTAAACTAATGAAACCTACCCAAACCCCAACTAATAATAATAATAATAATAATAATAATAATAACCTAATAATAAATAAAACTAAACTAAAAATAAGATCTAATAAATAATTAATAATTAAAAAACTTAAACCCTAAAAATAAAATTAGTAAAAAAAAAAAACTAAATCCCTAAACCTAAAAAACTAACTAAGCTAAACCAATAACTAAAGACACCTAAATCCAATAAACCGTAATAAACTAAAAACTAAAATGAAAACCTAAACCCATCCCACGACCCCTTCCCATTTCAAGCTCTACCAATTTTTTAATCCCTTTCCTTTTTGTTCTCCTTATCGGTGTTTATGTGCTAATTTTCTAGAAATCTCTTCTAGTTTGGCTTTGGATCTTCTGCCTTAGGCCGATCCTTGTTTGATTCTTAAGTGGCACCATTTTCCATGGCTGGGGGTTCTATGAATACTTTTCGAAAACTAAATGCTCCAGCTACTCTAGCTCAGGCTTCCAATTCTTTGGAAATAGCTAAACCTTTTGCCTCTAAATCCTTCAAAGATGCCTTATCTGGTAAGGATTCTTCAACTTCTTGTGTTCTTTCTTTAAACCTGGTTCATATGACCTTCAAAGGTGTTCCGGCTACTATGTGCTCTGACTTGGATACTGAAAAACTAGTAGCCATATCGTATACTTTGATTGGAAAATTTTCTTTTAGCATCACGGTATGGAGGAAATTTGATTTTTCTATCATGATTTGAATATTTATGGTGCTCTTTTTGATTGGTTTACTAGATGGTTGACATGTGCTAATTAAATTGTCTAATAACCTTGATTATAGTCGTATCTTTGTTCGCCAATCTTATTATGCTAAAAAATTTCAAATGCATATTCTTAAATGGACTCCATTTTTTAATTTTAAAATGGAATTTCCTATAGCACTAGTTTGGTTATCTTTACCTAATCTTCAGGTTCACTTTGTTAATTATCAATTCTTGCATGTTATGAGTTTTATGTTGGTAGACCCTTGCGATCAAGCAACCACAGCCAAATCTAGGCCATCGATTGCTTGGATCCTTGTTGAAATTGATGTAACAAAGAAATTTCCTAAGGAGGTGTGGATTGGATCAGAGAAATATAGATATTTCTAGAAGGTTAAGTTTAAAAAATTCCCTACTTTCTGCAATCATTGCAAAACTCATGGGCATGATGTAACAAAATGTTTTGTTCCTCATCAACATCTTCAGAAGAAAGTGGTTAAAGATCTTAAGGTTGGTGGTAAAATTGGAGATTTAAAAAGTGATAAAAGAAATTCTTCTTTAAATGAAAAGGCTAACGGTGTTGTGAATGAAATTATTGATGTTTCTTATGATGTTCCTAATGTTTCTAATGTTGTTCCCAATGTAAGTGATAGTGATAAGCTTGTTAAAACTGCTTATGTAACTATTTTGGAGTAATGTCGTTTTTTGCTATTATTTCTGATATTCTAGAAAATTTGCAAGTGGATGATTTTCCTATTTTAGTTTCTAATTCTAAGGAGATTTGTGATAAAGTTTCTGAAAATCTTATAGAAAATGTTTCTCTTATTTTGCCAAAAAAATTTTAAAAGAAAATATTGTTTCATCTTCTTTGAATTTGGGCAAGAATGATGGTATGGAGCTTATTGATAATGTGCAACCAAGTTTTTGTTTGGTTAATAAATCTATTTCTACCCTTTCTTTAACTGTTATTTCGGATGGTATTTTGCTTAGTGTTAATTCTCATTTAATGGAGAATGAAGATTTATCTTATTATCAAATGGGATATTCTCCTAAATCTATTGTTAATAATGATGACAAAAAATTTTCTCATGATCAATCCATGGAAAATGAGACCGATTTTCAAACTATTTTTGTGAAAAGGAAAAAATAGTTTAAAAATTATCCTTCCAAAAGTTTCTAGATCTACTCGATTTTCTTCATCTTCTTTGCCTAATAAAAATTAATATTTAACTTTCTTAGTTGGAATGTGACAGGCATTGGTAATCTTGCTATTAGAAATAGAATTAAGAATTTTTGTAGAATTTATAATGTTGGTTTCTTAGTTACTCTTGAACCTCTTTTTTTTCTAAAATAATGCATGCAGCTAGGATGATTGGTTTTAGCAATATTTATTATAATAACAATAATAACATTTGGTTATTTTGGAATATCTCTTTTTCTACTAATATTTTTAATGATTTTCATTGAGTTATTAATGTGGATATTTCATTTCGTTATTATCATGCTTTTGACTCTTTTGTTTATGATGTTTGTAACAAATTAGGTAGGAGAATTCCTTGGGATCAATTATCAAATTTTTCTTCTATTTTTAATAATTCTTGGATTGTTAGTGGGGATTTCAATATGGTCCTTTTTTGAATGAAAGGAAAGGGGGTTCTTTGTCGAATTTACATTAAATAGAAGAGTTTGCAAATATGATTTTGGATTGTAATCTTTATGATGTTGGTCTCATTGGTTCCCAATTTACTTGCAATAATCATAGATTCTAGCAACAGTTTGATGGTGCATTATTTAATAATTATTTGTTAAATTGTTAGCCTTTAACTTCGATGGAGCATCTTAGTAGAACTCTCTTAGATCATGCTCCTCTTTTGGTTTCTATTAAGGATGATGTTTGTAACATTAATGTCATTAAAAATTTTGTTTTCAAAATATGTGGTTACAAGAAAAAAGTTTTCTTGATGTTATTGCATATAATTAGTGTGCTCCTCTTTCTCCTGATGATTCTGCATTTGGTATGATGAGATTTTAGCTTAAGCTTAAAAGGCATAAGCATAATATCACTTGGTGGAATAGAAACTACATTAAAAATCTTTTTGATAATATCAAGAATATGGAACAAAAGGTGAAAGATTTGGAAGAACTTGTTATTACTGATTGTTCTTTATGTTCTAATCTTACTGAAGCTAAAGATAATCTCATTAAGTTTCAGGATTTGGAGGAGACTTATTGGAGACAAAAAGCTACCTCTAAGAATTTTTTTGAGGGGGAGAGAAATACTAAATATTTTCATGCTTAGGTAAAGAAAAGGAGAGTTCTTAGTTACATTCATAAAATCAAGAACTTTGATGGTTCTTGGCTTACCGAAGAAGAGGATGTATTTTCTTCTACTCTTAATTATTTTAAAGATGTTTTAAATAAAAATTGTCAACTTGGGCATTTATCCAATCCCTTTGTCATCCCTTCTATTATGTCTACTAAGGATAATGAGTGCTTGGTTGCTCCTCCTTCTGATCAGGAAATTTATAATATTTTTAATGGTATGAATTTTAATTCTGTTGCAAGGTCGGATGGTTACACTACTTTATTCTTTCAAAAAGCTTGGTTTATTATTAAAATTGATCTTGCTGATGCTATTAAGGATTTTTTCAAGGGAATTCTATTCGTAAATATTTTACTAGCACTTCTGTTATTCTTATTACAAAGAAAGATAATCCTGACTTTTGGAATGACTTTAGACCTATTAATCTTTGTACTTTTTTCAATAAATTGATTTCTAAAAGGCTTAGCAAGTTTCTTCCTAAGATTATCTCTCCTAATCAAACTGGCCTTGTGAAAGGTAGAACTACTTTGGATAACATCTTGCTTGCTCAAGAATTGATTCATGATTTGAATGTTAAAACTATAGGTGGAAACTTACTTTTTTAAGCTTGACATAATCGAAGTTTATGATAACATTTCTTGGGATTTTCTTAATATCATTCTTAGATTATTTGGGTTTTCTAATCATTTTCTTTCTTTGGTTAACAATATAATTAGAAATGTTTGGTTTCATTAGTTATCAATGGTGAAAACTTTGGTTTATTTAATTCCTCTGAAGGTATAAGACAAGGTGACCCTCTTTTTCTATCGCATTTTATTATTGCGGTTGAATATTTGTCTCGTTGGCTTAATCTTTTTTTAGTAGAATTCTAGTATGTATTTCAGGAATCTTGGTGGTTTGGCTATCTCTCACTTAAGATTTTCTAATGATTTAATAATTTTTTGTAATTGCTCGTTACATTATGTTAAAAAGCATAAGGATTTTTTAAATAAATTTGAAAATGAAAGTGGCCTTTTGATTAGTACTCATAAAAGTTGTTTAATCACTTCTACTTCTATTTCTATTTATAGAATTAATAAAATAAAGGGCATCACTAGTTTTTCTCATCAAAATCTTCCTATTAAATATTTAGGCTCCCCTTTATATTTTGGCCATAAGAGATCCCATCTGTTTGATGAGGTAATTCATAATATTCAAAATAAAATTTCTACCATTGAATTTCATTTTTTATCTTTTGGTGGTAGATTAATTGTTATTAAAAGTATTCTTTATTCTCTTCATTTTACTTATTGCTTAATATTGTTCCTACTTCCACGTTCTTATCATGATTGAAAGACTTTTCAATAAGTTTTTTTTCTCTAGGAATTGATAAAAGGCTTCATTCGACTTCTTGGTCTAATATGTGTGGTACTATTTATGAAGGTGGTATTGGGTGCAGATCTTTAAGGGATTCTGCAAATGTTTTTTTGTATAAACTTTGGTGAAATTTTTGGAAAAAAGAAAGTCTTTGGGCTAAATTCATGAAATTTAAATATTGCAAAGGTAAGCATCCTTTAATTTGCAATTATAAACATGGTGACTATTGTTTGGAAATGGCTCTGTGATATTAAATGGAAAGCATAATGTCTCATTTTTTGGCGTATTAATAATGGATCTTCTTTCTTTAGGTGAGATAACTGGATGGAGGATTTTTCCATTAATTCTCTGCTTAATACTAACTCTACTTCTTCTTTGAAAATTAGTCATTTTATTTATAATGGTGAATGGAATTTCTCTCTTTTAAATGATTTGATTCTTGATTTCATTAGTAATAACATCATTAATTTTTCTATTGAAGGAAATTTTTTGGATCAAATTATTTTCAAAATTTCTAGTAATGGAGAATTTTCTTTTAAAGATACTATTGACCTCATTTTTGGAAGAGGTCATTTTAGCAATGAGAAGATCTCAAGTTCAAATAGAGATTTCCTAATTCAATATCCAAGCCACTATGCTTAATAACTTAGGAAATGCATTATGAGCTAAATCCAATCTACTTGGTTTGATACAAAACTAAGTCAAATATCCAGCATAAATTAAATCAAGAAAATCAATGAAAATAAAATGGAAGTTCAAAGTCAAACCTAAAGTCAAATCTAGTCAACCTAGGATAGACTTAAGTGGACCCACTTGGTCAAATAGTCAACCAACTAAAATTTGACCAAATTAAATCATCAAAAATATTTTAAATGATCAAATAAACATGTTTAATAACAATGACAAAGAAATTTGAGTCCATTGAGGTCTAGATTAGGTAAGTTAAATTCCTTAAATCAAAATAACCTAAATAGGCTACATTGAACTCAAACTCAAGGAAAATTCAAATCAATTTGAACCAATGCATATGGGATGGAGACTAATCCTCTTAAACCTTGCTAATGAGGGAATTAAGTGCTAATTAACCTCCCTAACAAAGCCACTTAAAGAACCAAATTACAAAACCCAAAATGAATTAAAAAAATTCACCAAGGGAAGGTAAAATCCATTTTCCATTCTTTATCTCCCAAACCTCTTCAGCCTAGACACTTGTAAGGTAGAGAGGGGAATCCTAGGAAGCTTCCAAGCTCTCTTCATGTCCCCTAGCCAACCAAGGATTAGCCAAAAAAGAGCTTTAAAGCTCTCGACCACATAGCAAAAACACAGATACACTCTTCCCCAAGAAGAATTGAAGTTCCCTTCACCTTCATACATCCAAACTGAAGCCAAATGAAAGCTCTTCCCCTTCTCATGTGTTCTTAACCATTGCAAACCACTAAAGCCAAAATTTCTTAAGCTAAGGGTTGGTTTAGGGAAAAATTTGTAAGAAATTAACCCAATTCCTTTGGCAAGAAAGTTCGATTCGAGGTTCTGAAGCTCTAGGATCAATTCCAAAGCCAGTTTTCCAACGAATTGAGGTATGCCATTAACAAGCTTGAGTTTTTCTTGAAATAATTTGGTTGTGATCATTTTCAAACAAAACATGATCTTTAATAAGATCAAATTGTACATGATCATAGGATATCCTTCAATGATCGTGTAGTAATTGAAATCACTTGATTTCATGCTCTAAATTGTTCACAATTAGCAAAACATTATGACCAGCTCTCGACTCCCACAGGAAATGAAGGAGACGAGCCCTCCGCCATACGATCTATGTATTTGGATTGGACGGTCCAGATCTAGGCAAACTAGATGATTTTTGCCCTTTAAGGAACTATGGGATCGATCTGGACCGTTCGATCCTATCCAGGATCATCCCACATAATAGTGTGTGGATTGATCACCCGTGCTCTCATGGACCAACCCGTGCATGCCACGGCGGGCGTGCCATACGTGCCATGCAGCATGCGGATCTCGTGAGGGGCCCCTTCACTTAAAACTATTAAATACCATTATTTAATAGTTTAAAATCCTTAAAATTAACATAAACTTATAAAATTTATAGAAAAATAAATATAAATAATAAAATACAAATGAAAGCTCTATGGATTCATCTTGATGAGAGGAATCCATAAAAAATAAAATCTCCAATTTTTATTGGGTATTTTTCCTGTAATTTGGGTTAATTGAAAAACATTAAACTCAAATTACTCTTTAAATAATAATCCAATTAATTTGAAACTTTAGGGAATTGAAATTAAGCATAAAACACACGTTAGATGAATTTTTGCGGATTTAATTCTCTTAGTTCAAACGAAATTAAAAATTCATATGCTTAACCTTTAAATTAATCAAATTAATTAATCCTTAACGAAACAATTAGGGAATTTTAATCTAAACAACCTCACCCTAATGAACTTCAGTGAACCTTAAAACATCACCTAAACTCAATTAAATCTAAAAAATCCTTAAATTGACCTAATTAGGTAATTAAATGAATTAAATAATTCAATTAAATAACCTGAATTTAATTAAATCATAATAAATCAACCAGTTAACTAATGGTTATGAATATACCCTCATTGGAATGATATTTTAGTGAGGAATTTATAAAAATAAACCCCTTAACTAAAACTCATTTAATTAGGCCTAATTTAAGTTTTAATGAAATAATTAAAACCTTAATTACTCCCTAATTGTAAATCTAATCAAGATGAAACTTTGAACATTTGAAATCGGTATGTAACACCACTTGTGAAAAACGTTTCAATCCCAATTGATCTCTGGATTAGAAGTTATTAATTTTCTAAATCATTAAGTCAATGTTAGTCAAATATTAGGTTAAGGAAATTAATTAATCTATTAAATTAAGTGGTAATTCAAACCCATTTCAATCAAACATCAAAAAATTATTAAGGAACTTCTCTAAATATCCTAAGTCAATTGAAGTGATCAAACTCAGTCTTATGTTAATGAAGTAAAACCTTAGGTTAACAAAATTATTAATTAACTTAAACCTTAAACTTAGAATCAATGAAATTTAATGAAAACACTCATCTCTAATGATTTTAAGAATGAATCTAAAACTTTGGTCAATTAAATCAGATCAGAAAATTAACCTGAGTACTTTAGGTTTAGCCTAATCCATGAACAAACTTAAGGTACTAATTCATATTAATGAACTTAAACTTTAAGCTTACAAATCCATAATTTAATAAACTTAAATTATGAATGAAATCAAACTTTAATCTAAACTCTTTAAATTAACATGAACCAAATCAAATGAAACCCATATAGCTTAATTCAAAATGAAACAAACCAAATTAAATCAAACAAAGCAATTCAAATGAAATAACTCAAATCAAATCTAGAATTCAAAAGGAAAAGAAAAATAAAACCAATCCAAACATAAACAACATCAAAAGGATTAACTAAGAAACTTAGGGATCTTAGTTAGACTTTTGAAAACTTCATTAGGAATTATAATGTTGAATGGAAAGAACTCCATCCAAAAATGGAATCATTCCATTCTTCATTCTTGATAACCTATACAACTTTAACAAAATAAAATGGAATAAAAAAAATTAGATCTTTAAATTATTTGAATTGAAACCATCAAAGGTAAAATTAAACAAAATCAAATGTTGAATTGAAACTTGAACTTAAAAAGCCTAGCAAAGCCTTACCACACAAACTCCTTTTACACACTAGATCATTTAGGTCACAGACTCTAGATCTAGGTTAGATCATTTTCTAATTTTCTTTAATCTTCTATGTTGTACTTCACATGTCTATGTGGTATATTGCTATAGACTGGATGCCTAGGCTTGTTTGTTCGTTAGACTCGATGTTAGGGTGTTCTTTCTAGATTTAACACTATTTTCTACAAGGGGTTATGTTAAAGGGATCTCTATAATAAATAAATCTTAAAATTATTGTTTGCTTGTAGGTGCTGAAAATCCTTTAACATAGTCCATAAGACAGGTGGACCTGGCAAGCAACTAATGCTAAGCCCATATGTTTGTGAAATATAAATTGCTTTGTGTGTTGTGTGTATTTCCTAACATCTATTTTGCTGGGTGTAGAATTTCATTTAAATTTTAAATGTAAATTTGAGCATAGAATTAGGTTAGGATCTATGGGGTCTAGGATTAGCAGGAGCTGACCCAACCAGGAGATGGTGTAGTGGTCCCCTGTGGGGCCCGATGGATGTCCCAAAAGAAGGAGACTTTCTGGAAGAAGACCCATAGATCTAAACTTGTTCTAGGCGGGTTGTATAAAGGGAAGAACTTCGGTGCCCATTTTTCTTAGGGTGTCTGATGATATCACATTGACCTTTTTCTTATATAATTTAATTTGGCTTGATTTATTTTGGGTGTGCAATAGAGACAACATGCTTTTCTAGGTTTCTTTCTGTGTTATGTTTATCTTTGTGATGTATGCCTGCGTAGGCTCATAGGATAAACTAAATCTTTTACAAAACTAAATCAATTGAAACATAAAATAAATGCAATTCATAATCTTCATATAAAAGCTTAGGCATTAAATCAAGATAAAATATGTAGCAACCCCTTAGTTGGATGTTTTAACATCATGCATAAATTATATTATTTCACTCTTGATTAAGGAAGGGCTTCCATCTTTGCCAGAGAACTTGGGCTTGACCTTTGAGAGCCTATGATGGAAGAACACCTTCTTTTATTCTTATTTGGCCCATAACCTTTTTCTAATTGCATGCATTAGGCATAAACATTCTATGACCTAAATGAATCTTGAGTCAAAATTCATAAAACCTAGAAAATATGCATTAATTAGATGCATCCTCAAGCCCTACATGATCTTAGGGATTAGAGAGTGAGTCTAGTTTCATAGATTTATTTCCCAAAAATACAACACCACTACCATATTTCTTTCATGTGACCTGCCATCATAAATTTAAAATACGCTTAGGTGGTGTTAGCTGGCAGCCTTCTCCGAGCAAGTTGTAAGTCCATAAGAGTAAGGAATAGGCTAGTTCCCTCAGGTGAGGAGAATGGCCAATGCTATCCTAGGATAGTGCTAGGTCAAGCATCTGACATGTGTCAAAAGCACCGATAGACTAGGTTCTGAAGCATCCTTTTAGGAATAAGTCTTCAACCCTAGGCATTTCTGCAGTCTTGTGTTGCTAGAATCTAAGCCCTAGATTTCTAAGAAAATGACAACTAAAAATCTAAAATTAAATCCCAAATTTGAAGCCCAATCATAGGATAGTTGAAATGACTACTGGGTATCCCAGTATCAATAGGCTTTTCCTACTCTTTCCCATTTGACTCTTGAAAATGACTCTCTCCAATTTGGACCTCACCCAATTGAATTTCCAAAAATCAATCCTATGAAAGCTACCTTAGTAGTCTTTAGAAATAACCATGTATTTCTTTAATCGAGATTATTCTTAAGAAGACACCCTTCCTAAGATGTAATTAACTATAGAGGCTTACCTTTATAGGGAACCATGATCCCAAGATAAAATAAACCTTGTTCTACCTTTCCATGTAGTTCAGGGAAAATACTCTTGTACACAAAAGACCCATTAGCCTTAGGAGTCTTTTATTGAAATGATTGAATCCATTACAGGATAGCATGTTTATCTTTCAAGATAATATGTTTATTCTTTAATGTCATATTTGGTCATCTAAATAAAATATTCCTAAACTCTATATGGTGTCATTTCTTTTCTCTATTCTAGAAAAAACACCAACATATTTTTTGGCGACTCCATTGGGGATTAGTTCCTCTCTCCATCTTTAGAAGTAAAGGGTTATTTCTATATATTGGCAGTGTACTAGTGCCACTCACCAGTCAAGCGCCTTTCTTTTATTGGATATCTCTCCATTTCATTCTTGGTTGAGCCTATCCAACATCTTGGATAGAGGTTCTAGAACTATTCATTTATCATAGTTAAATGATTTGGTCCTAGAACCAAATCCTGAAATAAAATGAGAGAAATAAATGAAAACCAAGTCATTTTTGTTAAGACCTAAATCTGGTCAAGATGGATTTGAAACCATTCAAATATGGAAAAGAAATGTTAAATTTTAAAAAGTATGAAAAGTACTTCAAATTATGAAAAGAAAATCTCCAAAAATTAAAGTCTCAAAGTTAAATTTATCCTTGATCTTACTTTGGCTTTGTACTAGAGCTAAAGATAATCAAATAGGGTCCTTGAATGGATATCCTTTGTTTAACTACATTCAAAGATGGCAAACACCTAAGGATGTAGATTGAAAAGAAGGCGTTCCTTCAAATCCTGAGAAAATCCAAATCAAATGGAGGCATAGTTATGCCTATTGCCCCTTTACCGCCATGATTGAAGTTTGAATTGCATTTTTAAAAAAAAAAAGATAAAAACAAAAATCATCCCAAAAAGATAATGCCTTATTGATCTTAGGCAGAGGTTGATTAAGGAAATAATTTGAATTTTCTATTCCTATAGAAGAAAATTTTACATAATTGCAAATCGACTTTAATCTCAATTCATTTCCACAAGTCCACTAGAATATTGGAAAATTAGTTGTTCAAGCTGATTGGCCAAATATAAGGAGTGACTAAGAGGTAACCCTCTTTTAGACCTTTTCAAAACCTTAAATTCTTAAGAGCTTAGAAGAGAGTCAAAAGAGAAAGATGAAATGACATAAACGAAAAGTAAAAGTGAATGGATTCACTCTTGCTCCTAATCAATCGAAGAAAAGAGAGGGTAGAAAAAGAGAATTCTAATTCTCCTAATAAAGTTGAAATGAATGAAATTTAAACTAATAAATTTAAATCAACTTCCTTAATGAGAGTTTCCTCTCATTAAATGAAATGATATTTCATGAATGGCTTTAATTAATTATACAAGCTAAATCATGAAGAAAAAATAAATGAAGAGTTTAATCCTTCTAAATAAATCATGATCTTAGGATTAGGTCCTAAGGGTGATATTTTTATCTCTCAGAGTAAAAATATGAAACTTTTATCTCTATTTAGTTGATAAATAAATCACTTAGGACATTGTCAATCCAAATGAATGAAGAAAGCCTTAGTTTTCCTGTTGAGACTAAGCCATTATATGCTTTCAATACAAAGTGAACCTAAGGAGAATCCTTTGCAATGTCTTATGACCTATTAGACATTGTCTTAATGTCAAGTTTGTTGTCAAAGATTTCATTTCAAGCTGAGATTACCTTTAATCTTATATGTGCTATAAAAGAATGCAAATCAAACTTGACTTTCTAATAGCACAGCATATACCCTAGAGGGTCCTCTTTTAAATGATGATCCTTTAAATGAATAGATCATGAGGTATATTGATCTATTGAGGATAGAGTTAGACCTACCTTCCCTGCATATCAAAAGGGAAATTCTTGAAATCAAATTCAAAATGGAAGACTTATACCACCTCAAATGACATTGAAAAGAAATGGCAAATGAGTCACCTTCAAAATGTGATGTCTTGCCCATCTTAGAGAAGTTTCTTGCAAAATCAAGCATCATAATGCTCTATTAAAAACAATATGAAATACGAAATAAAATAAAAAAAATGAAAAAAGAAATGAAAGTAAAGCAAGGCATTACATAATCATGAATTTGCCTTACTTAACTATAAGCAACTTGCTGATGTGGTATTCCACTATGAAAAGGTTCTAGGGTTATCTTCTATGATGAAGATAGACTACTAAATACTTATTGACATTTTAGTCAATGCGGAAGATTCAAAAGAAGAAAATCTCCAAACCACTTGTTGATCCGTGCATCGGTCAACATTAATTATAAACATGAAAGTGAATTTATATAGGCTCAATTCTAATCAAGCTTTGATAAGATGGTGCCATATAAATTCAATCAAATAAAGAAAGTAATTTTCAGCTTCATGAAAATTCAATCTTGAAAACTCAACCTAGAAAAAGAACTTAGTCTCAATCACATTGTTGATTGAAGACAAAAATTCAAACATGAAAAAGAGCAACTTAGGAATTCATGAAACATCTTTAAATGCTCTTGGATGGTCCTATCCAGCCCAAATAAGAAAAGAAAGGAATTAAATGAAAAGAAAAAGAAGAAACATATTGATTGTTGAAGGATGTTCATATTCATCCTAAAGTGTTGAGTCTTTAGGAATATCTTTCTGCTACTCCTAAATTACCTCATTACATATTTGATTCCATTAGAAAATTTTGATTTTAGAAGTGTAAAGTTTTCAAGGAAGTCATTATGCCAATCTTAAATGACTCACTCCACTAAATAATTTTGAATTCATAAGTGTAACATCTTTAGAAAGTCATTTTTACCAATTTTAAATGGCTTTACTAGATTTGTTGTTCCATGAAATGATGAAAAAAAAATAGAAATGTTGGATCATATTATATGATCAATCAAGCAAAGACTTGAATAATATAAAAAAGTCAATCAATATAACGTTGTATTTGGACAAAAAGTCAAATACATCAAATTTCCTAGCAAATCATTTAGTGGAGTCATTTCATAAAGAGTGAAATGTTATGTAAATGAGTTAAATACATCTATCTTCTTAGTGAATCTTGTAACTAGGAAAATTACCAAATGTAACCTTTCATAAAGAAATGAAATCAGAATATTACCAAAAGAAAGAAAGAAATAAAAGTAAAGGGATGGAAGGACTATATCCAAGAGCAAAATAATGAAGTCTAAAATTTCTAAGCATGTGGACATTTTTGACTTTAAAATTCTCCACATCAAAATAAAATGGTAGGGTTAGAAGTTAAAAATTGTCCATAGCTAAACAAAAATAATCAAATATCTCATGCTTTGTCATTTTAACCTTTGCCATGATTGGGTGAGCTCACTTGGAAGGTTAAACAAAAAGATAGTGGATCTTCTTTTTCAGAAGTCCATATTTTTTGAATGTCAAAGGTCCCGTTGAGTATACTCTGATTCCATTACAAATGAAGTGAAAATACCCAATGTAAATGGACATTTTAACTTCAAACTTCTCCACATCAAAATAAAGTGGTAGGGTTAGAAGTCAAAAAATTGTCCTAGCTAAAAGAAAAATAAGCGGATATCTCATGCTTTATTATTTTAGCCTTTCTATGATTGGGTGAGCAAAGAGTTAAAAAGTGGCCTATAACCATAAACAAGAAAATTTATGGAATCCCATTGCATGATAAAAGCTTAAGTGGTGGTTTGGGCTTTCTTTTCAAAAGGAAATCTAGTACAATGCATAAATTTTGTTTAGATGTGTCTAGAGATTTATATAGTCTTATAAGTTCAGGATGCACCCTTAGAATTTGAAGAAAATCCCATTCCACAATTGACAAGTTGATATCAATGATAACTCTTTAATGAGTTAGCTATTGATGACTTGATCAACCAATCTTTTGGGTTTAAAGACTACTTTACCTAGGAATAAATTGAAATGATCTCCAGATATAGCGGTCTATAAACTTAAGCTTGATGCCATTTCCATAAACTAAGTCCCTTGATGATTGTGGTCAAATTCAAAAGAAAAGCAAAAATTTTGCTAAATTAAAAGCTAGAAAATGATGGATATACAGAGAAAACTTTCTTCTTGGTTAGCTAACATCATTATATGACCCACATCTTGGGAATATGGTAGAATCTTTACCTTGAAAATGTGTTCATATTACCCATATTTCATTTAAAATAAAAAATGCTTTCATGCATAAGATTATCCTTCTTAAGGATAACATATATATTGTCAAATTAAAATAATTCTAGAATAGAAGAATTAAAAGCATATGATATGACATTCAAAATCCTTACAAGAATGTTCTATTATAGAGTCATATCATTCAATCTCAAAATATTTTGGGCAATTTAGCAAAAGGGTCATGATAAAGATTTCTTATAATCCCACTTTCAATTAGGTTGAGGTTATATTGAAAACCTTGCCAAAGAAGAAAAAGAAAAAAAGAAACATCAATATGATTTGAAGAACAATCTTGTTACTACATATAGAGTCTTGAAATTTACTTTTGAAGTAATTTCAAAGACCTTGTAGTAAAATATAGAAGGATCAAAATGCAAAAAAAAATAGAATGCGAGAACCTTGATGGCAGGAACATCACCATCAACTAGGCTCAGTCTAGATTTGGCAGTGGAAGTGAAGGCGGAGGTAGTGGTTATCGTAGTTGTGGTGGGGGATCTAGAGGTGTTGGTGGATATGGAGGTGGTGGTCAGATCATTGGTGGTTATAGAGGCGGGAGGATACTAAGGTTCTGATCGTGGTGGTGGCGAGAGGAACGATTGGGGATATGATGGTGGATCCCTACTCGAGAGGGAGGTTCTAATGGGGCGAAGGAAATTTTAGAATAGTCGATACGATCTACTGATTATGGAACTGTCTTTATAGTAGATACGGTTCTAGTTATCTAGGGTTTTTGATTTGCTCTATGCGTGCTCATCTTTTATCTATGTCGTCGCTTGGGCCATAGAATTCTTGATGTGTTCCTTGGTTGATGAAATTGAAAAGAAGAATTGTTGAATCTAAATTTATTCTCTGTCAAAAAAAAACCCAAAACCTTTAACCCAAATTAAAACACGAACCTAAACCTCAAACATAAACCCTAAACCTAAACCTTAAAAATTAAAAAAATTAAAAAATAAAAAATCCTAGCCCTAAACCCTAAACTACAACACTAAACCTGACCCTAAACAAACCCTAAACCTAACCTAAACCCTTAACCTTAAAAGCATAAACCCTAAAACCCTAAACCCTAAATCCCAAACTCTAAACCCTAAACCCAACCTAACCACAAACTAAACATTAAATCCCAAACCCTAAACCTAAACCTAAAGTAACTAAATAAATTAAAGAATAAACCTAAACCTTAAAACTTAATAAAAAACATAAACCTAAACCTAAGAATGGGAAGAACCTTGAGTAGGAACATCACTCATTCAAGCTGTATAGATCGGCGGTGGAGGAAAAGGAGGAGTGCGGTTGCGGTGGTGGTGGGGATCGGAGGTCTTGGTGGATATCAGCGGTGGTAGGTGGTGGATGTAGGAGGAGTGATGGAGGTTACAGCTGTGGTGCTAGCGGAGGGAGAGATTGGGGATATGATGGTGGATCCAACTACTCGAGAGGCCGGGGTGGTCCTGATGGGAACTGAAGAAATTGAAGAATGGCCGATCCGATCTGCTGCTTATTGAATTATGTCTTTATAGTAGAGGCGGTTCTAATTATCTAGGCTTTTTGATTAGCTTTATGTGTGGTCATTTTTTATCTATGTCGTCGCTTGTGTCTTAGAAAACTTGGTGTGTTACTTGGTAGTTGAAATCGAAAAGAAGAAATGTTGAATCTGAATTTGTGCTCTGTTAAAAAAAACTAAAACCTTAGACCCTAAACTCAAACCTGAACCTTAAACGTAAAACCTAAACTTGAAACCCAAAACCTAAACCCTAAAAATAAAAAATAAAAAAAATAAAAAAAACTAACCCTAAACCATAAACCTAAAACCTTAAACCCTAAAACCTACAACCCTAAACCAAAAACTCTAAACTATAAAACCTAAACCCTAAAATTAAATAAAACCTAAAAATAATATAAATAAAAAACCTAAACCTAAATAAAATAAAAAGATAAAATAAAAATAATAACCTAAACTAAACCCTAAACCTAAACCTAAACCTAAGCCTAAAAATAAAATAAAATAAAAAATAAAAACTAAACTAAGATAAAATAAATAAAAAGATAAACTAAACTAAAAAATAAAATAAACCTAAAAAAACCTAAATAAAATAAAAACTAAACAAAAAACCAAAAAAAAACCTAAAATAAAAAAAATTAATCTAAACCTAAACCTAAAAATAAAACCTAAAAAATAAATAAAAAAATAAAGCGTAAAATTAAACTTAAAAAAAACCTAAACCTAAAATAAACAAAATAAAATAAACCTAAACTAAAAATAAATAAAACCTAAACCTAAAATAACTAAACTAAACCCTAGCTAAATAAAATAAAATAAACTAAAATAAACCTAAACTAAAACTAAAAATAAAACCTAAAAAATAAAATAAAATAAAACCTAAAAGCCAAAAAAAAAACCTACATAAACCTAAAAAAAAAAAATAAAATATGTAACCTAAAAAATAAAATAAAAACAAAAAATATCTAGATATAAACATAAACCTGAACCTAAAAAAAAAAACTAAAATAAAAACTAAACTAAAATAAATAAACAAAATAAATAAAATAAACTAAAATAATTAAAAATAAAATAAATAAACTAAAAAAAACCTGACCTACAAGTTTAAATTTAAAATAAACTAAACTAAATTTTGGACCCTAAACTAAACCCTAAACTCTAAATAAAATAAAAGATAAAGATCTTGACCTGACCCTGACCCTAAACCTAACCCTAAACCCTACCCTAAACCTAAAGGCCCTAAACTCAGACCCAAAACGGACCACGGACTAAACCCAAACCCAAGGCCCTGAGCCCTGAGCCTGAACTGACCCTAAATCTAAGCCTGAGCCCTAGCACTAAAAGGCCCTAGGCCACAGGCCTGACTAAACCTGGGCTCTAAACCCAAACACAAAACTGAGCTGAAAAAAGGCTAGGCTAAAAGATAAAACAAAGATAAACTCAGTAAATAAACTACCAAATAAATGAAACTAAAACCTAAACTAAAGAAAACCTAAGATAAATAAACAGGATAAAATAAAATACAATAAAATAAAAATAAAAAGTAAACTAAATGAACTAAACAGGTTTGCTTAATTTGTTTTAAAAAAACCAAAACCCTAAACCTAAACCCAAACTAACCCTAAAACCCTAATTCCCAAACTAAAACTCAAACTAACCTAAACCCAAAACCCTAAAAAATAAATAAATAAATAAAATAAAAAAAAACCCCAACCCTAAACTTATGACATAAACCTGCAACCCTAAACCCTTGTCTAAACCCACAAAAATGTAAACCCTAAACTGTAAACCCTAAACCTAAACCCTAAACCTAAGCCCTAAGCCCTAAACCCTAAACTCTAAAAGCATAAACCTTAAAACCCAAAACCTAAACCCTAAACCCTAAAAACCACAAACCATAAACTTAAACCTAACTAAATAAATTATAAAAATATACCTACACCATAAAACCTAATAAACCTAAACCTAAACCTAATCCTAAGAATGGGGAACCTTGAGGGAAAAACATCACCATCAACTCAGTCTAGATGCCAGGCGAGGCGGCGTTATCATAGTAGTGGGGGATAGGTCTTTGGTGGATATGGAGGTGGTGGTCAAAGAAATGGTGGTTATGGAGGTGGGAGGTGATGGAGGTGTTATAGTCATGGTGGTAGAGAGAGAGAACAGGGATATGGTGGTGGATCTCGTTACTCGAGAGGCCGGGGTGGTTCGATGAGGCGGAGAAATTGAAGAATGGAAATACGATCTGCATGGAACTATGCCTTTATAGTTGAGATGGTTCTAGTTATCAATGGTTTTTTATTTGCTCTATGCATGCTCATTTTTTATCTATGTCATCACTTGGGTCTTAGAAAACTTGGTGTGTTACTTGGTTGATGAAATCAAAAATAAGAAATGTTGAATCTGAATTTATTCTCTCTTACAAAAAAACCAAAACCCTAAACCCTAAACCTCAAACATAAACCCTAAAAAAAAAAATAAAAATAAAAAATAAAAAAACCCTAACTCTAAACCCAAAACCTATAACACTAAACCTACAACCCTAAACCCTAAACCCTAAACACTAAACCCTAACCCTATACCCTAAACCCTAAAAGAATAAACCCTAAAACCCTAAACCCCAAATTTGAAACCCTAAACCCTAAACCATGAAACTAAACTTTAAACACTAAACCTAAACCCCAAACCCTAAACATAAACCTAAAGTAACTAAATAATTAGAAAAAAACATAAACCATAAAATTTAATAAACCTAAACCTAAACATAAACCCTAAGAATGGACAGAACCTTGACAACAGAATATCATCATCAACCAAGTTTAGTCTAGATCTAGTAATGAAGGTGATGGCGGGCTGTTATCACCAGGAGGTGGGGATCTGGAGGTCTGGTGGATATCGAGGTGGTGGTTAGGTAGGCGGGAGGAGTGGAGGTTATAGCCATGGTGGTGGCGGAGGGAGTGATCCGGGATATGATGGTGAATCCCACTACTCGAGAGGTCAGGGTGGTCCTGATGGGAACTAAAGAAATTGGAGAGCAGATCCGTTGCTTAAGCAAGCTGTCTTTCTGGAGAGGTTGTAGTTATCTAGGGTTTTGATTTGCTCTGCTCATTTTTATCTATGTAAATTGAGTCTTAGAAAACTTGGTGTGTTACTTGGTTGATGAAAAGAAAAAGAAGAAATATTGAATCTGAATTTGTTCTCTATTATAAAAAAACAAAAACCCTGAACACTAAACTAAAACCTAAACCCTAAACCTAAAACATAAACCCTAATCCATAAACCCAAACCCCAAAACCCTAAAAATTAAAAAAAATAAAAATATATAAAATCTAACCCTAAACCACAAACCTACAACCCCAAACCCCAAAAACTAAAAACTAAACCATAAAAACTAAAACCTAAAACCTTAACCTAAACTAAATAAAACTAAAAATAAAATAAATAAAACACAGCCTAAAATAAAAAATTAAAATAAAATAAAACCTAAACTAAAACCTAAAATAAAATAAAATAAAATAAAACTAAACTAAAATAAAATAAAATAAAAACATAAAGTAAACTAAAAAACAAAATAAACCTAAAATAAAAAAAAATAAAATAAAAACTAAACTAAAAATAAAAATAAAATAAACCTAAATAAAATAAAATAAAAACTAAATTAAAATAAACCAAAATAAAATAAAAATAAATGAAATAAAACCTAAACTACAAACAAACTAAACTTAACATAAACAAAAAAATATAATAAACCTAAACTAAAATAAACTAAATTAAAATAAATAAAACCTAAACTTAAACCAAAATAAACTAAACCTAAATGACTAAATAAAATAAAAAAACTAAAAGTAAACCTAAACCTAAATTAAAAAAATAAAGATAAACTAAAATAAAACCTAAAACCTAAAAAAAAAATTAAATAAAACCTAAACCTAAATCTAAAAATAAAAAACTTAATCCAAATAATAAAATAAAATAAACATACTAAAAAAATAAACATAAACTTAAACCTAAACCTAAATAAACTAAAATAAAAACCAAAATAAAATAAAATAAATCTAAATAAATAAAAATAAACTTAAATAAAATAATAAACTAAAATAAATAAACTCATAAAGATAAATCAAATACAAAACCCTACCACTAAATCTAACCTACCCAACCTAAACCACTTCAGACCCTACACTGAGTACTAAAAACATCCCTGACCCAATCCTAGGCCCAAGAAAACCCTAACCACTGGGCCACTGAGCCACAGACTGGCCTGAGCACTGAGCCTAAACCATAAAAACTGAGCCTAAACCTGGGCCCTAGGCCTTACCCACCCACTGGTGCCATGAGCTTAACACAACCAAATAAATAAATAAAACCTAAAAATAATGATAAAGAAACCTAAAGATAAATAAATAAAAAAATAAAATAAAACCTAAACTTAAACCATGAACCAAACCTAACCTAAACCTAAATGTAAAAATAAAATAAATTAAAAAATAAAAAAAACTAACTAAAATAAAATAAATAAAACCTAAATTAACTAAAAATAAAATAACTAAAAATAAAAAACTTAAATAAAATAAACTAACGATAAAATAAAAATAAAATAAACCTAAAATAAAACTAAATAAAAACCAAAATAAATAAAAATAAACTAAAATAAATAAAAAAAAAAATAAACCTAAAACTAAGAAAAAACTAAATCCAAAATAAATAAAATAAAATAAACATAAACTAAACTAAAATAAACTAAACTAAACTAAATAAAACCTAAACCTAAAAATTAAAATAAATTAAACCTAAAACCCTAAACTAAATGAAATAAAATAAAAAAATAAACTTAAACCAAAAAATAAACCTAAAGAAAAAACATAAAATAAACCTAAAAAATAAAATAAAATCCTAAACTAAACTAAAATAAAAAAAAATAAAACATAAACATAAAAACAAATAAATAAACTAAACTAAAATAAAAAATAAACTAAATGTTAAAAATAAACTAATAAAAAAATAAACTAAATAAAATATAAATAAAAAATAAATAAATAAAATAAATATATATAACTGACTAAAAATAAATGAGCCTAATACCTAATAATGACTAAGATAAAATAAATGGGCTAAAAATAACCTAAATAAACTAAAAAAAACCTAATCCTGGGCTCTCTAAATAAAAATGAATAACCTCCACTATAAACTAACCCAGGCCAACTAAAAAAAAACCCAAATAACTAAACCCAAATAAATAAACCTAAAGCTAAAATAAACCTAAACTAAACCACAAACAACCAAAACCCATAAATAAAAACCCAAAATAAATCTTAAACCCTAAACCATAACCTAAACTAAACCATAAAGCATAAACCCAAAACCCTAACTCTAAACATTAAACCCTAAACCCAAACCTTAAACCTAAACCCTAAATAAACCCAAAGCCAAACCCAACCTAAACCTAAAGTAACTTAATAAATTAAAAAATAAACTTAAGCCATAAAACCTAATAAACCTAAACCCTAAGAATGGGCAGAACCTTGGCGGCAAGAACATCATCATCAAACAGGCTCATTCTAGATCTAGTGGTGGTGGGGGATCTGGAGGTGCTAGTGGATATGGAGGTGGTGGTCGAAGTAGTGGTGGTTATGGCTAAAATGGAGGTTCTCTAGTAGATCACATGATGGTGAATCACTACTAAGAGCTGGTTTTGATGGGAATGGAGAAAATAATGGTAATCCGATCTCTGCTTATGCAACTATGCCTTTATAGTAGAGATGATTCTAAAATAGGTTTTGATTTTCTCAATCGTGCTTTTATATATGTAAAAAATGTCTTAAAACTTGGTGTTTTAATTGGTTGATGAAAT
The DNA here is from genome assembly GCA_021442155.1 of Cymbidium sinense. Lineage (NCBI taxonomy): Eukaryota > Viridiplantae > Streptophyta > Magnoliopsida > Asparagales > Orchidaceae > Cymbidium > Cymbidium sinense. The sequence continues at coordinate 54,961,841 of CM038218.1, forward strand.
TTAAAAGAAGAAATGATAAATCTAAATTTGTTCTATGTTAAAAAAAATAAAAAACCTAAAACCCTGAACTAAAACCTTAACCCTAGACCTAAAACCTAAACCCTAAACCAAAAAAATCCTAAACCCTAAACCCTAAACACTAAACTCTAAACCACAACACTAAAACCTAAACCTAAAACCTAAACCCAAATCATAAACCTAACCTAAACCACAAAGCCAACCTAAAGCCTAAACCTAAACCTAAACCCAAAACCCTAAACCCTAAACCTTAAGCCTAACAACCAAAACTTAAACCTAAAAATAAATAAAACCTAATAATAAATAAATAAATAAATAAACCTAAAAAATAAAATAAATAATATAAAATAAAATTTAACTAAAAAACCTAAACCCTAAAAAATTAAATAAAATAAAATAAACTAAAATAAAGATAAATAAAAAACCTAAACTAAAACTAAAATAATAAAATAATAAAAAAAAACCTAAAAAAATAAAAAATAAAATAAAATCTAAATAAAAATATAAATAAATTAAACCTAAACTAAAAAAAATAAACCTAAAAAAATAAAACTTAAAATAAATAAAAATAAAACCTAAACCCCAGACCAAAAAAACCAGAATAAAAAATAAAATAAATAAATAAAATATAAAACTAAACTAAAATAAATTAACTAAAATAAATACAACTTAAACCTAAAACTAAAATAAACTAAACCAAAACCTAAACTTAAAATAAATAAAATAAAATAAACTAAAAACTAAAACCAAAACTAAAAATAAAACCTAAAATAAAACCTAAAACACAAAAAATAATAAACCTAAACTAATAAAATATAAATAAAATAAACCTAAAAAATTATAAACTAAACCAAAAAAAATAAAATAAAAAATAAACACTAAAAAAAATATAAACTTAAAAACCTAAAATAAACAAAAAAATAAAAAAAAACCTAAAAATAAATAAAATAAAAAAACTAAACTAAATAAAAATAAAATATAAATAAAATAAAAAAAATATAAATAAAATAAATTAAATAAAATAAATAACTAAATAAACTAAACTGTCTTTGCTTGATTAAAAAACCATAAAATATAAACTATAACTAAAACCTAAAACAACCTAAAAAAACTGACCAAAAAACCTAAAACTAACCATAAAAAAACCCTAAAAAAAAAACTAAATAAAACTACTAAAATAACCAAAAACCCTAAAATAACTAACGTAATTAAAATAAATAAAACTCACTAAAATAAAAATAAACCAAAAAAAATATATAAACTAAACTTAAATAAATAAACTAAATAAATACTAAAAATAAATAAACTAAAGATAAATAAAAATAAATAAATAAATAAATAAAATAAATAAATTAAACTACTTAATTTGTGGTTTTCTTTTAACCCTAAACCCAAAACCTAAATCCTCTCTACCCAAAGCATAAACCTAAACCTACCATAACCCTACCATATACCTAAACAAAACCCTAAACCCTAAACTCTAAGACCACTACCCAAACCTAAACTAAATCTAAAGTAATAATTAAAAAATAAACCTAAACCTAAACTAATAACCAAACCTAAAACTAATTCTAGAATGGGTAGACCTTTTGGTAACATGACCATCAAACATCTAGATTTGGTGATGGCTATCACAATGGTGGTCAAGGGATATGGTGGAAATGGAGGTGTTGGTTGGACTATGGTTATTGAGTTGGGAGGCGGAATCTTACAACTGGTGGTGAAAGAGATATGTGATGGTGGATCCTACTGATGGGAATTAGAATAGGAGCATCGATCGATACTTATGGAACTATTTCTTTACAAGGCTTAAGTTATCTAGGGTTTGATTTGCTATGCATGCTCCCTTTTTATGAATGTCATTGCTTGTGTCATAGAATAGTTAGTGTGTTACTTGGTTGATGAAATCAAAAAGTATAAATATTGAATCTAAATTTTCTCTCTGTTTAAAAAAATCCAAAAACCCTAAACACTAAACTATAACCTAAACCCTAGACTTAAAATTAAAAGATAAACCCTAAAATGATAAACCTAAACCACAAACCCTATTCACTAAACCCTAAACCACAAATCCTAAACTTTACTAAACCCCAAACCCACAATCAAACTTTAAACCCTCAAACCCTAAACCCTAAATGTTAAACCCTAAACCATATAAAAAAAAAACTAAATAAAAATAAAAATAAAGAAAATAATAAAACTAAACCAAAATAACATAAAATTTAAATTAAATAAAATCAAAACTAGACCTAAATCTAAACCTAAACAAAGAAGATAAAATAAAATAAACAAAATTAATAAAATAAATAAAACCTAAAATAAACTAAAATAAAACTTAAATAAAATAAAATTAAACCTAAAATAAAATAAAATAAACTTGACATAAAATTTAAAACTAAATAAAAAATCTAAACCTAAAATAAACCCAAATAAAACCTAAATAAATAAATAAAACCTAAACTATAAAAAAAACTTAAACTTAAATAAAATAAAATAAAACTAAACTAAAGAATAAACTAAATAAATAAAACCTAAAATAAACCTACCTAAAGCCTAAATAAAATAAAATAAACTAAAAATGTTGAACTAAAAAAAAACCTAAAATAAACAAAATTAAAAATATCCTAAACATTAAAATAAAATAACCTAAACTAAAATAAAATAAACTAAACCTAAAAAATAAAATAAAATAAACTACTTACCTAAAATAAACTAAAATAAAAACCTAAATTAAGATAAAAATGTTTAAATATAAATAATATTAAATAAATAATAATTAAAATTAGAGCCTACTGACCTGGCACTTCTAAACCTTAAACCTACCACTACTAGATCTAAATAACTAGCCTACCCTGAGCTACCCTAACTTCTGACCCAGGCCCTAACCCTACACCAGACTGACCTAAATCCTAAACCAAAAACCTAAAAAACTAAAACTAAAACTTAAAATTTAAAATAAATAAATAAACTAAACTATGTGAATAATAAAATAAAATAAAATAAACCTAAATCTAAAACTAAACCTATGTAAAAAATAAAATAAAATAAAAAATAAAACTAAATAAAATAAATAAAACTTAAACTAGTATAAAATAAAATAAACTTAAAATAATAAATCTAAATAAAATAAAACTAAACATAAAATAAAATAAATAAAAAATAAAATAAATTAAATACTAAATAAAACAACCTAAAATAAACCTAAAATAAATAAAATAAAATAAATAAACTAAGAAAAAAACTAAACCTAAAATAAGTAATTAAATAAACCTAAACCTAAATATATAAAAAAAACCTAAAAATAAACTAAACTCTAAACTAAATAAAATAAGATAAACTAAAAATAAAACTAAGCCTAAAAAAAAATAAAACCTAAAAATAAACTAAAATAAACCATAAAAAAAACTAAAATAAAAAAAACACTAAACATAAATAAAAAAATAAAACTAAACTAAAATAAACATAAACATAAACTAAACCTAAAATAAACTTAAATAAAAAATCCTAAACTAAACTAAATAAAAATAAATTATAAACCAAAATAAAATAAAATAATCTAAAATAAATAAAATAAACTAAATAAATTAAAACCTAAACCTACCAGGTTTGCTTGATTTAAAAACCCACAAACCTACCCTAAATCCTAAACCTACCCCAAACTAATCCCTAAACTAATCCACCCTAATTCTTAAACCATGCACCTAATCCTAAATCTAAATAAAAAAAAAAAACCTAAAAAACTAAAATAAAATAAAACTAAACTAAAACCTAAACCTAAACTTAAAATAAACTAAAATATAAAACTAAAATAAATAAACCTAAAATAAATAAATTAAACTAAATAATAATAATAGAAATAAAATAAATAAAATAAAATAAAATAAACTAAATAAACTAAACCTAAAATTTATAAAATAAATAAAATTAAAAACTTAAAAAAAAAAAAACACAACCTAAAACCAACTGCAACCTAAATCTAAAATAAACCATACCCTAAACCCAAACCTAAACCCTAAACCACAACCACTACTAACCACTAAACCTAACCCAAAAACATAAATCACAGTCTAAGTCTAAAACTAAACTAAATAAATACTTAAAAAAATAAAATAAGTAACTAAACTGAACCAATAAAATAAAAATAAAATAAAATAAAAGCTGCTAAAACCAAGACCTAAACCTAAACATAAAATAAATAAAATAAAAAAATAAAAACTAAACTAAAATAAATAAAATAAAACCTAAAAACTAAAATAAAATAAAATAAAAAAAACCTAAAATATAATAAAACTAAATGTAAAATAAAAAATAAAATAAACCATAAATAAAATAAAATAAAACTAATTAAAACCTAAACCAAAAAATAAACCTAAAAAGAAAAAAAATAAAACCTAAAAATAAAACCTAAACCAAAATAAATAAAATAAAATAAACCTAAACTAAACTAAAATTAACTAACCTAAATAAAAAATAAACATAAACTATAAAATAAACTAAACCTAAACTAAATAAAATAAAATAAATTGAAAATAAACCTAAACTTAAACTAAAAATAAAACCAAAATATAAACCTAAAGAAAAAACCTAAAACTAAACTAGAAAATAAAATAAAAATAAAACTTAAACCTAAAATAAAAAATAAAAAACCTAAAACATAAATAAAATAAAATAAAATAAATCTAAACTAAAAAATAAACATAAACCTAAAAAAATAAACTAAAATGAAAACCTAAACTAAAATAAATAAACTAAAAATAAAATAAACTAAATAAAATAAAAATAAAAAAATAAACTAAAAATAAACCAAAATAAAATAAAATTAATAAAAAAAATAAACTAAATAAACTTAAACACAGGTTTGCTTAGTTTAAAACCTCACCCTAAACCCTAAACCCTAAATCCTAAAAACCATAAACCACTGACTAATAAACCCACAAATCTTAAGCTAAGCCCACAAACTGACCTAAAAATAAAAAACCATAAACCCCAACTAAAACACTAAACCTAAAGCCCTAAACTTTAAAATCTAAACCCAAAATCCACCTAAACTCTAAACTAACCTAAACTCTAACTACTCTAAACCCTAAATCACAACTTTAAACCCTAAACTAAAACTCTAAACCCAACCTGAGACTAACCCTACTTAACCCTAAACCCCAAACCCTAAAACTCTAAACTACCAAAAATGACCTAAACTAAAACAAAATCCTAAACCTAAAACCCTAAACTAAACCTAAATCACGAAGCATAAATCGTAAAACCACAAACCTAAAACTGACACTAAACACCAAACCAAACTAAACCTAGTAACTTAATAAATTAAAAATAAATCTAAACCATTAAACCTAATAAACTTAAACCTTAACAATGGGCACAACCTTGAGAACATCCATCAAGGCAGTCTAGATCACGGTTATGGAGGTGAAGGCGGTGGTTGGTTTATAATGATGTTGGGATATGAGGTCTGGTGGATATGGAGTGGTGGTCATGGAGGCGGAGGAGCAATGAGACCATGGTGGATCACACTACTAGAGGGTGGTTACGATGGGGCTGGAGAAACTAAAGAATGATCAATCCGACTAATGGAACTATGTCTTTATGGTAAAGATGATTCTAGTTATCTAGGGTTTTAATTTGCTATATGCTCATTTTTTATCTATGTCATCGTGTCTTAGAAACTTAGTGTGTTACTTGGTTGATGAAATGGAAAGAAGAAATGTTGAATATGAATTTGTTCTCTATTTAAAAAAAACCAAAACACAACCTAGACCAAAACCTAAACTAAATAAAACATAATAATAAAATAAATAAATAAACCTAAACCTAAAAAATAAATCGATAAAATAAAAATATAAATTAAAACTTAAATCTAAACCTATAAGAAAAATAAGAGAAAAAATAAAAATTAACTAAAATAAAATAAATAAAATCTTAAACTAAACCAAAAAAATAAAATAAAACTAAGAATAGAAAACCTAAATAAAATAAAAACTAAATGTAAAATAAAAATATAATAAACATAAAATTTAATAAAAACTAAATTAAAACCTAACCATAAAAATAATATGTAAAAAAAATAAAAATTAAAACTTAAACCCTAAACTAAAAAAAATCCTAAAAGTAAAATAAAAATAAAATAGACAAAATAAAAGAAACCTAAACTAAAATAAACTAAACTAAATTAAATATGGCTAAAACTAAAATAAATTAAACCAAAATCTAAACCTAAAACTAAAACTAAAATAAAATAAACTAAAATAAACCTAAATCTTAAAATAAACCTAAAATACTAAACCTAAAAAACAAAATAAACCTAAACCTAAACCTAAAAATAAAAATAAAACCTAACAAAATAAAATAAAAAATTAAACTAAACTAAAAAAATAAGCATAAACATAAACCTAAACCTAAAAATAAACTAAAATAAAAAACTAAATAAAATATACTAAACTAAATAAAAAAATAAAATAAACTTAAATAAAATAAAATAAAATAAACTAAAATAAATAAAAAAATAAACCTAAATTTATTTGCTTGCTTTAAAAAAAAAACCATAATCAACCCTACCTGAATCAAAACTAAACCCCAAACTAACTAACCACTGAACCCTGAACTACCACACCTTAAACTAAACTTAACTCCTAAACCCAAATTAACAAACCTAACTGAGCCCAAACTTAATCCTGAGCCTGACTCTAGCCAAACTACACTAAACCCTGACCACTACCATGAGCCCTAAACCTGAGCCACCAAACCCTACCAAACCACTAGACCCACTAAAGCCTGAGCCCTAGGTCTGAGCCTAAACAAATGAGCCCTAAACCCTGGGCCTAGATTCCTAACCCTCACCCAAACCACTAAAAAACACTTACCACTGACCTAAACCAAACCCAAACCCCAAAATAGGCCTAAAACTACTAAACCTAAACTAAATAAACATATTATAAGATAAAAATAAATCTTAAACCTAAATAAGATAATAAAATAAAACCTAAACTTACCTAAAAAAAAGAAATAAACTAATAATTAAATAAAACCAAACTACTAAAAAAATAAAATAACTAAGTATAAAAAACCTGGTAAATAAACTAAATAAAATAATGTAAATAAATCTAAAATAAAATAAAATAAAACTAAATAAACAACCTAAAAACTCAAAATAAAACTAATAATAAATAAAAAATAAAACCTAAACCCTAAACTAAAAAAAACCTAAACCTAAAAATAAAATAAAATAAACAAATAAAATAAACCTACACTAAAATAAAACTAAAAATAAAAAATAAAACCTAAACATACCTAAAATAAAATAAACTAAACCTAAACTAAAATAAAATAAACTAAAATAAACCTAAACATAAACTAAAAAATAAAACCTAAAATAAATGTAAAATAAACTAAACCTAAAAAATAAAATAAAACTAAACGAAAAAATAAAATAAAATGTAAACCTAAAAATATAATGATATAAAACTCAACTAAAATAAACCTAAAACTAAAATAAACTAAAATAAATAAATAAATAAATAATACTAAACTAAAAATAAAAGATAAACAAAATAAACTAAATAAATCTAAACCTATCAATTTACTTAATTTAAAAAAAATAAACCCTTTACCCTAAACCCTAAACCTACAACCCTATAGGTGCTTGTTTTTTATCTATGTCATTGCTTGTGTCTTAGAAAATTTTGGGTGCTACTTGGTTGATGAAATTGAAAAGAATAAATGTTGAATCTAAATTTGTTCTTTGTTAAAAAAAACCTTAAACCCTAAACACTACACTAAATCATAAACCTAAACCTAAAACCTAAAACCTAAACCCAAAACCTAAACCTAAACTAACCCTAAAATATAAACCCTAAAATGCTAAAAAACCTAAACCTAAACTAAATACAACCTAGAAAATAAAAAAATAAAAAAAAAATAAAAATAAAATAAAAATATATAATAAAATAAAAACCTAAACTAAAACCTAAACCTAAACGTAAAAGAAAATAAAATAAAAAATAAAAACTATACTAAAATAAACTAAATAAAAAATTAAACTAAACTAAAAAATAAAAAACCTAAATAAAATAAAAACTAAGCCTAAAATAAAAAATAAACTAAAAACTAAATAAAAACCTAAACCTAAAAAATAAACCTAAACAATAAAACTTAAAAATAAATAAAAAATAAAACCTAAAACCAAACTAAAAAAAACTAAACCTAAAATAAAAAAATACAAATAATAAACCTAAACTTAAACTAATAAACTAAAATAAATATAACCTAAACTATATAAACTAAATAAACTAAAATAAACCTGTAAATAAATAAACCTAAAACCTAAAAACCTATTGAAATAAAATAAAAGTATAATCCTAAAAAAATATAAAAAACCTAAACATAAAATATGACTCAAAAATATACTCCTAAAAATAAACTAAAATATAAACTTAAAATAAATAAATAAACCTAAAATAAATAATCTAAACTATAAATAAAATAAAAATAAACTTAAATAAATTTAAATAAACTAAATAAACCAGACCTTTTTTAATTTAAAATTAAAATAAAATGAAAATAATCCCTAAAACTAACCTAAACTAACCACACTCCCTAAATCTAAACCCTAAACCACAACCCTAAACCCTAAACCCTAAACCTAAAATCATAAACCCTAAACACTAAACCATAAACTCTAAACCTTAAAACCTAACCCTAAACCCTAAGCCCCAAACCCTAAACTAAACATAACCCCAAAACTAACACTAAACCCAAATCCAAACCCTAAACCTAAGAATGGGTATAGATGATAGAACATCACTATCAACTAGGCAGTCTTGATCTAGCGATGGAGGTGAAGGTGGAGGCATTATCAGTGGTGGTGGGGATGAGGTGGTGGGAGTAGTGGTGGTTATAAAAGCGTGGAGCGATGGAGGTTCTATGGTGGTGGTAGATGAGAGATTAGGGATATGATGGTGGATCCACTGGCTAAGAATGATGATTCAATCTATTGCTTATGGAACTCTGTCTTTATAGTAGAAAGTTCTACTTATGTGGGTTTTGATTTGCTTTATGGGTGCTCAATTTTATCTACGTTTGTGTCATAGAATACTTGGGATGTTACTTGGTTGATAAAATTGAAAGAAAAATGTTGAATATAAAATTGTTCTCTACTAAAAAAAAACCTTAAATCTACCAAACCTAAACAAAACTTAAACCCTATACTAAACCCCAAACCCTAAACCTATAAATAAACCTAACTAAAGTACATTATGTACCCTAAACTAAAATCCACAAACCTAAATGCTAAACCCTAAAACCTAAACCAAATCCTATATAAACCCATAACCTAACCTAAAATATAACCACACACTAAACTACTAAACCCTAAAAACCCTAAACTAACCTAACACTAAACCCTAAAGAATAAAGATGCCATTAGAGTAGATCTCGTAACCTAATCTAACATAGTTATGGTAGCAGAAAATGTCTTCAAGAGACTTTCCTTTGACTATTAGAGATTCGAATACCCTAAACCCTAACCCTAAATCATATTATAATAGCAAATATTATAGTATAATTTATCATCATATATTTGAGCATGTAGTGATGTGTTTTTGGATGTTAAAAGATATTTTGAAATGTTTTAGTATATTATGGTATAGTGCCCTATAGTCTATATTATTACAAATCATAGATATATTGATTTAATAAATCAAATAATGAAATTTATTAAATTTGAAGTGGGAATTAGGTTTTAGTACCAAAGGTGTGCTACGCCACTTGTAGTTTAAAAATTAATATTTTATTTTCAAAATATCTATTATATGATGTAGCATAGTATAGCATCATATATCATAATATATTATTCTATGAATTTTAAATTCTTCTAGTATTTTATAATCATGCAGTCAAGCCTACACTAGCATTGTTTATAAAAATGCTGATTTAGACTTTAACATGGTGGAATTTGGCCAAATTCATAATAAGTAGATCTTGGCATCATAATATATTATTTCAATTTAAAATATGTAATTGATACGACTAAAATATATAGTTATTTAATTTTTAGACTAATTTTATGATTTTTTATCTTAAGAAATCCCTTGTGATGTGATATGCAATATAATATAATATAATATGTTATAGTGTAATATAATATAGGATGCCATAACATAGTGTAGCATCATGCATTATAACATACTATTATGTATTATTACTTGTTTGTTAGCATATTTTAGTTTCTTATAGTATGATGTAGTAGAGTTTGTACTGGTATAATTCATAAAAATATTGATTTATAGACTAAGATGATGGGATTTGGCCAAATTTAATGTAAGCTTTAAGGAACATCATTGGGGGTGTGCTATGGTGTGTCATTTAGTCAAAAGAATGGAATTTTGCATCCAAAATAAGTGTTCATTTTTCAACCAAATTTTATAAATTTTTTGCTTAAAGTGATTCATTTAAGGTGTAATGTAAGATAATATATTATATGAAAGCATATTAAAATATAACGTACATAACAATATAACTTAACATATATATAAATGTGGTGGTGTGTTACTAAATGTTATTCTACATTTTAGTATATTTTACTTTTCTTATAATACATTAGGTCAAAACTGATAAAATGTTAATTTGAAGGTTGAGATGGTAGAATTTTGCAAAATTCACGGCACACACCAAAGTGCAACACAAAAATTATGCTATTTCGTACCATTTCTAATAGAAAAATAACAATTTTACATCCAAAATGAATATTATTCATATTTTGAGAAAATTATGTTATTTGTTTTTTTCAAGTGATTCTAATGAGGTGTAATGTTAGAAAATATATTATATTACAATAAATTATAATATAACATCATATATTATAATATAATATAGTCTGTTAATTTACACTATAATATGTTTAGCATGCTATTGTATAGTTAGTCTGAGCTTGCACCATCACAAATAATAAAATATTGATTACAATGTTGAGATGATGTAATTTGAATGAATCCATTGTTAGGCTTTTACTTGAAGTATTAAAGCTGTGCATAAGAGAAGAAATAAGATTTGGTGAGAATTCCATGTTAAGGACATGAAGGCAGATCCACTAGGGGATCACACATGCATTGGACATGGCATGTGAGGGATCTATGTCAAGGGCATAGAAGAAAAAATTGTTTTGGATTATGTTTCAATTTGATTTGATTATATGACTTGTGGAAAGAAGATCCATTCTGGAAAAGAATCTATAATCCACTAGGGATTAAGATCGAGTCAACTTTAATTTATTTTGTTTTAATTGATGTGGAGGCATATCTAATAGAGATATGGGCTCTAGTCTACTAAGGATCGGGTATATGAACCTTCCACTAGGGAAGCAAGTTCAGGCTATCTATTGGGGATTGGGATTTGACTTTGATTTCATAGATTTATTTTGGGATGTATCCACTGGGAATAAGAGTTTGGTTGGATTTCTTTGATTTAGACTCTATTGGGGGAGTTGGTTTAATTTGGTTCCACTGGAGAGGTTTATTTTGAATTTGATTTGTTTGCTTGACTTATTTATATATGATTTAGGCTCCACTAGGGAGAAGGGTGTGATTTAACTCCATTGGGAAATAAGATTGGGTTTAATTTAATCTAAATTAATGTATGGACCCCATTGGTGTGCAATGGACCCACTGAGAAAGAGCTATATCAACTTTGACCTGCCTCAAGTTTACAAATCCAAATGCATAGTCTACCCGCTGTGGGGTAGAGCTAGCTAACCTAATGGGTTGCCTTTCAATGTGTAACGATTATACTAAGAAGAAGACGTAGCAGACTTACATCTTTCAAAGTGAGGAACAACTATTAGGGTGACCTTTTGGATGCTCAAAAGAGCAAACCTGACCTAGGGTGACTACTAAGTGAATCTGCTTGGGGACTTATGCCAACTCAAAGTAGTCAAACAATTTTATCTTAATTTCATGTGATTGATATGGTTTGTTTGGTTTAGTTTGATTTTGAATTGAGGAATATTAGGGATGTGAGCTCATTAAATTTAAAAGATTTAATTTATGGTCCATGTCAGTGTGTGATGGACTCATTGAGAAGGGGCTACATCAAACTTGTCCTATCTCAAATTTATAAATCCAAAGGGATAGTCTACTAGCTATGGGGTAGAGCTGGCCAACCTAAGTTGCCTTTGGGTGTGCAATGACTGCTAGAAAGAAGGTAGTAGACTTACATCTTTTAAGGAGGGAAAAATGGGGTGACCTATTGGTAGCACAATAAATCAAATCTAACTTAGGGGCGACTATAGAGTAAATGCCACTGAGGACTTATATCAACTCAAGAGTAGTCAGGCGATTCCTATAGGGAGATTTGCTACACTGCCCTAAACATAGGATGTCTTCTTGAGGAAAAGTATCACTAGTGGTGTCCTCCTAATCAATAAGTGAATATATATTTTGTTTATATGTTTACGTGGACCTGTTGGTGTGTGAGAGACCACACTGAGAAGGAGCTATGTTGGCCTTGACCTATCTCAGATTTACTAGACCATGGGAGAATCTGCACTTCCATAGGATGGATTCTCCAACCACATATGTGGTTACTATGATAGGGGAACTGTCCAATCAGTTAGTAACCCGGGTAGTGTCTAAATGGGAACATGAAGGATGTGATCCAAAATAGTGCCCACAGGCAAGGTGCTGCTAGGGGCATTATCTTGAGCCCTAGAAAAAGAAAGCTTATAGGTGTACGGTGGCCAACTTAAGCAGAAAGCATAGCAGACTTATAACTGCCATTAGTGGTGTATCCTAAGGTGCAAGAACCAACCAACTTAAGGTGTATCAGTCAACATGAGTGGTGTATCTATCAGCATAGTGAGAACCAACCAACCTAACTTGCCCGTGAGTGTCCAACAATCAATCTGGAAAGAAAGCATGTAGGCTTACAACTTTCCAAGTGGAACTCATCATCGAGATAGTCTATCATCGACGAGAAAAATACTATTTAATCTAGTATGACTAATAAGCATGGAGCCCCGAGGAAGGACTAGAAACAAACTTGAAGCAGTCATGAGGGAAGGAGCCATTAGAAGACTTATCCTAGACCTCAAATATACATGACCCAGTCAGTACACGAAGGCTAATCCAAGAAGAGATCAAAGTAAACTGACATCTTCTTAAACAAAGCCAACATGAGGTAGCTTACTGGCCATGTAGTAAGGCCTACCAAACTAACAAGCTGCTCATCGGTGTGTAATGGCCAAATAAAGAAGGAGAATATAGCAGACTTACATCCTCCAAAGCAAGAAGACCACTTGGGTGACACACTAGTAGGGTAGCACATTAGCCCGACCTAGAGCAGCTACTAAGTGAGTGACACTGGGGCGTTATCTCAACGAGTAGCCCACACAAAAGATATGTGTTTGTTTTATATGTTTTGTGTAGTATTTTATTTTGTGTCGATGAAGGATAGGGCTCCACTCTGGTTCCTTATACCTACCCTAAACACATCATGGTGGATTCAAAAATAAGAATACTTTCAATATGGAAGAGATTGAATTCAAAATTGTATTTTCATTCATGATAATCATTTTCAAACATGATTTATAATATTTCTTTAAGTAGATCCCAATGGTTGGAAGCATTGGGAGCTCTCCCTCATGATTAATAAGTTGATAAGATCTTCCTTAGTAGGCCTTCTCTATGGCAAAATGAACTTCCCAAGTGGGTTCAAACTTTCCTCCCATCTTATGACGGGCAACAATTAGTCTCCTTAAAACTAAAATAACCTCTCCTACATGAAAAGCTCTAGAATGGACCAACTAGTTGTGAGCTTGAATCATTTTAGCTTTCTTCAACTCAAGGTTTTAGCATGCCCACAAGCTTCTCTTCTCCAAACCTTCGAGATCATCTAACCATAACTTGGCATTCTACTTTATTGCGATCTTGCTACCCACAGCTATCCTCAGTGATGAGAGTTTGACTTTTAATGGTAGAGCGGCTTTGGGCCCATACACTAAGGAGAAAGGAGTAGACTGAGTTGGAGTTCTATATGTGGTGCGGTAGGCCCACAAGGCTTGAACTAAATGCTCATAGCACTATCGCTTGTTGTTGTCGAGTGTCTTTTTTAGTATTTGGATGAGAGTTTTACTGAAGGCTTCTGCTATGTGGTTTGCCCTCCGGTAGTTGATGATAGAATATCTCTAATATATGCTATGTCTCCAGGAAAAGTTGTTGATCTCGGTGCTCTTGAATGAAATACCATTATCAGATATAATTCTTGAGGCACTCCAAACCTATATTCGAAATGATTTCTAAAAATTGGAGCACATGCTGAGTTGTCACATCTCTAAGTTGAATCATTTTCATCCATTTGAAAAAGTAGATAGTGGCAATTAAGATGAACCAATGACCCTTGGAAGTAGGAGGATCAATAAGACCCACTATGTACTAACACTCAAAATGGCCATTAGGCAAATGTTTGATATAGAATGTTGGATGGTTGGTGTAGGACCACATCATTTATTTGACATTGGTGGCATTTCCTAGCCGTATCCATGCAATCTTTGATCATCGACGACCAGTAGTATCCTATTCTCTTAATCTTGGCTTTCATTTTCGATCCAAATTGGTTGGTTCCACATAATCCTAAGTGTACCTCAGTCACGATCTTACGTGCTTCATGCTTGTCTAAACAACATAACCACATATGATCGAAAGACTATCGATACAAGACACCATCAACAAGAGCATAGGAAAGTGCTCTCTACTTCATCTAATGGGCTTGAGACTTCTCTTGAGATAGTTTGCCTTTATTTAGGTAATTCATGAATGTTTGCCTCAAATCTAACTCCTCATCCGTCTTGGCAATGGCAACCTCCCCATCAAGAGAGTATTTTTTGATGAGTTCAATATCAATAAAGGATAATACTTGTCTATTTTGGACCTTTATTGATATGGACTCATCTTCTAGACATGCTAACTCCTTGGCATATGCTAAAACATTCTCTTCTTACAGAATCTTATAACTAGGAACCTCTAGGATTTAGGCCAATAATTCTATGGTGTACTTGTTTTAGTGATGGAGCTTAGGCTTTATAACCTTATAGGACCTAGCAATTTAGTTGATAACTAGCTAAGAATCCCTGAAGATGTTGATGTTCTAGATGCTTAGAGTAACAGATAACTCTAGATCGGCAATCAGAGCCTTATATTCAACTTCATTGGTATGAGGATTAATGATGATATGAGAATCTCATCACATCGCGGTCCAGAGTTAAGAGAACTATTCCTACCCTTGCCATTCTTGGAATAGTAATTGTGGTTCTTCTCCTCCTTGAGAGGAAGCTACACTATCAAAGTACATCTCTTAGTGGGGAATGCTAGTATCCCTAAGTTCATGAATTTTTCATTGGGGAGATCATCACTAAGCTGAGAGTTAGTAGGAAGTGGGCATGTTGCTAAAAAAATTGCTAGTAGTTGTCCTTTCACCATAAAGAGGGGTATGAAGGTAATGTCGAACTACGAGAGGATCATCGACCATCAAGCCAATCGTCCAAAAAACATCGATCGTGTCATGAGATACTGTAATGGATTGATCTTAGAGATTAAGTTCACCTTATGAGGAAGCATGTAGTGTTGTAGCTTTTAGAATGCAAAGATTAAACCTAGAAAATGCTTCTCAATGGATGGATAATTAGCCTCGTGAAGGATTAGATGATAGAGGTAGTAGTGCCTTTATTTCCCTTCATCATTGACTTGGGCCAACAAAGCACCAAAGCTTTAACATAGTAGTGTATGATCACGCCCATCTCTCACTTGAACTTGGCATCCTTTAACAAGTGCTAATAATATCTCATCTTAAATTGGAGAGAAAGCATCATAGATATGCTAACAGTCCTTGTAATGATCTGAGTTGAGTTTAACTTTTAAGGGGTGGAAATTCTAATATCACCTTGATCTTCTCTAAATTGATTTTGATTCCTTGGTGTCAGACAATAAACCAAAGGAACTATTTTGAAGCTGCACACTTTAGAGGATTCATTTTGAGGTTAAATGGTCTTAACTATTCAAAAACTACTCTCAAGTCAAAGCAATGGTCTTCCTTTTCTCTACTTTTGACTATGAGATCATCAACATAGCATCGACTTGATGATGCATGAGTTCATCGAAGAATCAAGCCATTGCCCACTCGTATGTAGCACCGACATTTTTAAGGCTAAAAGGCATGACCTTATAGCAGTAGATTCCGATCAGGGTTCTAAAAGCAGTGTTTATTCCATCTTCAGGGGCAATCTTTATTTAGTTATATCCAAATGAGCCATCCATGAAATAGAAGACAACAGTAGATTCCGATCAGGGTTCTAAAACTAATTTAAAACCTAAACCTAAAATAAATAAAATAAAATAAACATAAACATAAACTAGAATAAACTAAACTAAAATAAATAAAACATAAATAAAAACTTAAAATAAACTAAACCTAAACCCTAAACTAAATAAAATAAAATAAAATAAACCTAAACTTAAAAAAACCTATAAATAAACAAAAATAGAGGATTAAAACCTTAATCTAAAAAAATAAAATAAAAACCTAAACCAAAACCTAAAAATAAAAAATTAAACCTAAACCTAAAAAATAAAGAAAAATAAAACTAAACTAAAAAATAAACATAAACCTAAACCTAAACCTAAAAAATTAACTAAAATAAAAAAAAGCTAAACTAAAATAAGTAAACCTAAAATAAATAAACTAAACTAAATAAAAAAATAAACTTAAATAAAAATAAAAAAAAACTAAAATGAATAAAAAAAATTAAACAAAACCTAAACCTATCAGTTTACTTAATTTTAAAAAAAATCCTAAACAAATCATAAATCCTAAACCCTAAACCCTAAACCCTAAATTCTAAACTCTAAACCCTAAAATACCCTAAACCCTAAAGCCTATGCTTTAAACCCTAAACACTAAACTAACCCTAAATCCTAACCCAAACCGTAAGCCCTAAACTCTAAATCGTACAACCCTAAACCTTAAAACATAAACTCACCATAAATTCTAAACCCTAAACCCTATAAATCATAAACCCTAAAGCCTAAACCCATAACCCTAAATTACCCTAAACCATAAGCTAACCCTAGACTGTAAACCATAAACCCTAAACCCTAAAACCCTAAACCCTAAAACCCTGAACCCTAAACCCTAAACCCTAAATCATAAACCTTATGCCCTAAACCCTAAAAACCAAAAAAGCTAAACCTAAACTAAAACCTAAAAAAGAAATAAATAAAACTTAAACCTTACAAAATAAAATAATAAAATAAACTAAGAACTAAAACTAAAACCTAATCCTAAACCTTAAAATAAAATAAAATAAAATAATAAAAATAAACTAAAATAAAAGAAATAAAACTTAAACTAAACTACAAAAAACATAGGAAGAAAAAGCTTAAATAAAATAAAAACTAAATGTAAAATAAACATAAAATAATACTAAAATAAAATAAAAAACAAACTAAATAAAAATCTAAACCTAAAAAATAAACCTTAAAATAAAACCTAAAACTAAATAAAAAATAAAACCTAAGCCCTAAACTAAAAAAAAAACAAACCTAAAATAAAAATAAAATAAGCAAAAGAAAATAAACCTAAACCTAAACCAAAATAGACTAAACTGAAATAAATAAAACTTAAACCTTATCCTAAAATAAACTAAACCTAAACCTAAACCAACGCTAAATAGAATAAAATAAAATCAAAATAAACTTAAACCCAAACAAAAAAGTAAAACCTAAAAATAAACTAAAACCTAACCTTAACCTAAAAATAAATAAAAATAAACCTAAACCTAAAAAAGTAAAATAAAAATAAACTCAACTAAAAAAATAAACCTAAACCTAAATCTAAACATAAAAAAAAACCTAAACTAAAATAAATAAATAAAGCTAAATAAAAATTAAAAAAATAAACATAAATAAAAAATAAAATAAACTAAACTAAATAAAAGATAAATTAGATAAACCTAATCCTATCAGTTTACTTAAATTTTTTTTTAAAAAAAATCCTAAACCCTAAACCGTAATTCATAAACCCTAAAACTACAACCCTAAACCCTAAGCCCTTAACCCTAAAAAATCTTAAACCCTAAATCCTAACCCTAAACCCTAAAACCCTAAATGCTAAACATTAAACCCTAAACTCTAAACCTAAACCCTAAACCCTAAGCCTCAAATCCTAAACCTAAACCTAAAGTAACTAAATAAATTACAAAATAAACCTAATCCCTAAAACCTAATTCACCTAAACTTTAAAAAAAGCCTAAGTAAAATAAAAACTAAACCTAAAATAATAATAAAATAAACCTAAAAAATAAAATAAAAAATAAATAAAAACCTAAACCTAAACAATAAACCTAAAAATAAAACCTAAGAAAAAAAAACCCTAAACCCTAAACTAAGAAAAAAAACTAAACCTAAGATAAAAATAAAATAAACCTAAATCTAAACTAAAATAAATAAAACCTAAACCTAAACCTAAAATAAAATAAAACTAAACCTAAACTAAATAAAATAAAATAAAATTAAAATAAACCTAAACCTAAACCTAAAAATAAACCTAAAATAAAAACCTAAAACTTAAAGCAAAAATAATAAAATAAAAACCTAAACCTAAACTTAAAATTAAATAATAAACCTAACCTAAAAATAAAATAAAACTAAACTAAAAAATAAACCTAAACCTAAACCTAAATCTAAAAAATAAACTAAAATAATAAACATAAACTAAAATAAATAAACCTAAAATAAATAAACTAAAATAAATAAAAAAATAAACCTAAATCATAATAAAAAATAAAATAAACTAAAATAAATAGATAAATAAACTAAATAAACCTAAACGTATGAGTTTACTTAATTTCAAAAAAAATAAAAAAGGAAAAAAATCTCTACCGCTAAAATTAAGCCTAAACCCGAAACTCTAAACCCTAAACCCTAAACTGTAAACCCTAAAACCCTAAACCCTAAAACCCTAAACCCAAAAGCTTAAACCCTAAACCCTAAACCCTAAACCCTAAAAAACCCTAACCCCTAAACCCTAAACAAACCCTAAACCCTAAACCCTAAAAAACCTTAAACATTAAACCCTAAACTAACCTTAAACCCTAAACCCTAAACCATAAACCGTAAACCCTAAACCCTAACGCTAACCCTAAACACTAAACCCTAAAACCCTAAACCCAAAAATAAACTAACCCCTACACCCTAAACTATAAACCCTAAAAACCCTAAACCTTAAACCCTAAACTAACCCTAAACCCTAAGCTAACCATAAACCCTAAACCCTAAATCTTAAACACTATAGCCTAAACCCTAAATAGTAAACCCTAACCATAAACCTTAAAATCCTAAAACCCTAAACCTTAAAAACCTAAAAACCTAAATCTAAATTAAATAAAACCTAAAAATAAAATAAATAAATAAAATTTAATCCAAAATAAAATAAATAAATATAAAATAAAAATATAAACTAAAACCTAAACCTAAACATAAAAAGAAAATAAATAAATAAAAAACTAAATTAAAATAAAATAAACAAAACTTAAACAAAACTAAAAAATTAAAAATCTAAATAAAATAAGAACTAAAGCTAAAATAAAAATAAAACTAACCTAAAATAAAATAAAATAAAAACTAAATAAAAACTTAAACCTAAAAAATAAACCAAAAAATAAATAAAAAATAAAACCTAATCATTAAACTAATAAAAAACCTAAACCTAAAATAAAAACAAAATAAACCTAAACCTAAACTAAAATAAGATAAACTAAAATTAATAAAACCTAAACATAAACTTAAAATAAACTAAACCTAAACTTAAACCTAAACTAAATAAAATTAAATAAACTAAAAATCAACCTAAACCTAATCTAAAAAATAAAACCTAAAAAATAAATCTAAACTAAAAACCAAAAACCTAACCTAAAAAAAAAAATAAAATAAAAAATCTATACCTAAACCAAAAAAACCTAAACCTAAACTTAAACCTAAATAATTAACTAAAATAAAAAAAAACCTAAACTAAAATAAATAAACTTAAAATAAATAAACAAAAAATTAAAAAAATAAAAAATAAACCTAAATAAAAAATAAAAAAATAAACCTAATAAAATAAATAAATAAACCTAAACCTCACACTTAATTAATTTTCAAAATAAAATAAACATAATAAAAAAATAAATAAAAAACTTTAACTAAACCCTAAACTCTAAAAAAAATTAACCCTAAAATTAATAAACCAAAAATAAACCCTAAAACCTAAAGCCAAAAACCTAAATCCTAAAACCCTAAACCCTAAACCTAAGCCCTAAACCAAAAAACTCAAGCTAAATCCTAAACTAACCTAAACCTAAACTCTAAACCCTAAAAGCACTAAACTAAAAACTAAACCTAAACCCTAAACCCTAAAACTAAAACCTAAACCCTAACCTAAACCCTAAACCCTAAACTAACCCTAAACTAAATCCACCCTACATGCTAAATAAACCTAAAACTAAATCTTAAAGCCTAAAGCTTAAACAATAAACCTTAAACTTGAAACCCTAAACAAACACTAAACCCTAAGCTAACCCTAAACCTGAAACCCTAAAAATTCTAAACTCTAAATCCTACACCTTAAACAATAAACTCTAACCCTAAACCATAAACCCAAAAACCCTAAACCCTAATCCCTAAACCCTAAACCCTAAAAATCTAAAAACTAAAACCTAATAAAAAATAAAAAAATGAAAACCTAAATAAATATATATATATATATATATATATATATATAAATAAATAAACCTAAACCTAAACCTTACATTAAAATAAATTAATATAAATTATATAAAAACCTAAACTAAACTAAAAAATAAAATAAACCTAAAAAATAAACTAAATAAATAATAGAAGAAATGTTTAATCTGAATTAGTTCTCTATTAAAAAAAAATCATAAACCATAAAATCTAAAGTAAAACCTAAAACCTAAAACCTAAACCATAAACCCTAAAACCCTAAACCCTAAACCCTAAAACCTAAAACCTAAACTCTAAAACCAAAACCCTAAACCCTAAACCCTAAACCCAAAAAAAATCATAAATCCTAAAATGCTAAAACCTAAACCTAAACAAAATAAAAAATAAAAATAAAAAAATCTAAACCAAAATAAAATAAAAACATAAACTAGAACCTAATCCTAAACCTAAAAATAAAATAAAATAAACTAATAAAAAGAAATAAAAATAAAATAAATAATAACCTAAATTAAACTAAAAAAATAAAAGAAGCCTAAAATAAAAAAAACTAAAATTAAAATAAAAATAAAATAAACCTAAAATAAATCTAAAATAAAATAAAATAAACCTAAATAAAAACTTAAATTTAAAAAATAAACCTAATAAAATATAAAATATAACTAAACCTTAATAAAAAAAATAAAAACTAAACTAAAATAAAATAAATAAAACCTAAAATAAAGTAAAATAAAACCTAAATAAAATTTAAACTAAACCTAAATTAAAATAAACCAAACTAAAAAATAAAATAAAATAAAATTAAACATAAATAATAAACCTAAAACTAAAACCTAAACCCTAAACTAAAAAAAAAAATCAACCTAAACCTAAAATAAACAAAATAAAATAAACCTAAACCAAACTAAAATAAACTAAACTAAACTAAATAAAACCTAAACCTAAACTTAAAATAAACTAAACCTAAACCCTAAACTAAAAAAAAAATAAAATAAACTAAAATAAACCTAAACCTAAATTATAAAATAAACCTAAAATAAAATCCAAAACCTAAACCTTAAAAAAATAAAATAAAACCTAAACCTAAACTTAAAAATAAAAAATAAAAAAATAAAACTAAACTAAAAAACATAAAAAAACATAAACCCAAACTTAAAAAAAAGAACTAAAATAAATAAACCTAAAATAAATAAGTTTAACTAAATAAAATAAAAAAAATAAACCTAAATATAAAATAAATAAACTAAAATAAAAAATATAAACTAAATGACCTAAATCTAAACTAAAATAAATAAAACCTAAACCTAAAATAAACTAAACCTAGACCTAAACCTAAACCTAAACTAAATAAAATAAAATAAACTAAAAAATAAACTTAAACTTAGACTAAAAAATAATACCTAAAAGAAACCTAAAATAAAAACCTAAAACCTAAACCTAAAAAAATATAATAAAAATTTAAACCTAAACCTAAACATAAAAAATAAAGCCTAAACATAAACCTAAACCTAAAAATTAAAGTAAAATAATAAACCCAAAATAAATAAACTGAACTAAATATAAATAAAAATAAACCTAAGTAAAAATAAAAAATTAAACTAAATAAATCTACCAATTTATTTAATTTAAAGAAAAAATAAACCTTAACCCTAAACCCTAACCCCTGAACTCTAAACCCTAAACCTTAAAACACTAAAGCCTAAACCCTAAACCCTAAACCCTATACCTTAAAACCCTAAACCCTAAACCCTAAGCCCTAAACCTTAAACTGGCCTTAATCCCTAAGCTAACCCTAAACCCTAAACCCAAAACCTTGAATCCTAAATCCCAAAAACCCTAAACTAAAGCCAAAAAAATAAACCCTAAACCTTAAACCCTAAACCATAACTCTAAACCCTAAACCCTAAAACCCTAAACCCTAAAATCTTAAACCCTAAACCCTAAACCTAAAACCTAAAACTTAAATTAAATAAAACCTAAAAATAAAATTAATAGTTAAACCTAAAGCCTAAATTAAAAACCTAAACTTAAACCTAAAAGAAAATAAACTAAAATAAAAGAAAAACTAAGTTAAACTAAAAAATAAAATAAACCTAAGAATAAAAGACTTAATAAAATAAAACTACATAAAATTAAAATAAAATAAACCTAAAAGAAAATAAAATAAAACTAAATAAAACCTAAACCTAAAAGTAAAATAAAACTTAAAATAAACCAAAAAAACCTAAACTAAAAAAAACTAAACCTAAAATAAAAAATAAAAAAATAAAACCTAAAACCTAAACCTAAAAAAGTAAAATAAAAACCTAAACCTAAACCTAAAAAATAAACTAAAATAAAAAACCTAAACTAAAATAAATAAACCTAAAATAAATATAGTAAACTTAATAAAAATAAAAAATAAACCCATCTAAAAATTAAAAATAAACAAACTAAAATAAATAAAAGATACTAAATAATCCTAAACCAATTAGTTTACATACTTTGAAAAGCAATAAACCCTAAACCTAAACCTTAAACTTTAAACCCTAAACCCTAAAAAACCCTAAATAATTTAATCCCTAAACCTTAATAAACACTAAACCCTAAACTAACCCTAAACCCTAAACCCTAAACCCTAAACCCTAACCCTAAACTATAAACCCTAAACCCCAAACCCTAAACCTAAACCTAAAGTATCTAAATAAATTAAAAAATAAACCTAAAGCTAAAATATAACAAACTTAAACCTAAGAATAACCAATACATCACTATCAACTATAAATAGATAATAAAAAAATCAAAACAAATAAAAAAATAAAAAATGGAGGTTAACCATAAAGGAGAGATATATGATGGTGGATAAGAGGCAATGGGAACTAGAGAAATTGAAGAACAATATCCATTTGCTATTTAAACTATGTCAAGAGATAGTTCTATCTAGGGTTTGATTTTCATATGCATGCTCATTTTTTATCTATGTTTGTATCTTAAAAAAACTTGGTGTGTTACAATGAAAAAAAGAAAATTGAATCTCAATTTGTTCTCTATAAAAAAACCAAAGCTAAACATAACTAAAACCTAAACCTAAACCTAAAACTAAACCCTAAACCCTAAACACTAAACCTAAAACCCTAAACCCTAAACCTACCCTAAACCCTAAAACCCTAAACCATATAAACCTAAAATAAACCTAAACCTAAACCTAAAAAACTTAAATAAACCTAAATAAATAAAACCTAAATAAAATATAAACCTAACCTAAACTAAATAAAACCTAAAAATAAATAAATAAATAAATAAACTAAAAATAAAATAAAAAAATAAACTAAAAATAAACTAAACTTAAACCTAAAAAAAATAAAATAAAATAAAATAAAATAAAAAATAAATAAAACCTAAAATAAATTAAAAAATAAAATAAAATAAAATAAACTAAAAAATAAATAAAAACTAAAACCTAAAAATAAAACCTAAACCTAAAATAAAATAAAATAAATCTAAACCTAAATTAAAATAAAATAAACTAAAAAAAAAATAAACCTAAACCTAAAAAATAAAATAAAATAAACCTAAACTAAACTATAAATAAAACTAAAATAAACTAAATCATAAACAAAAAAAATAAAATAAAACCTAAACTTAAACCTAAAAAGAAAAAAATAAAACCTAAACCTAATAAATAAAATAAAAATAAAACTAAACTAAAAAAATAAACCTAAACTTAAACCAAAACTAAAATCTAAAAAATAATAAAAATAAAAAACCTAAACTAAAATAAATGAACCTAAAATAAATAAACTAAACTAAATAAAAATAAAAATAAACATAAATAAAAAATAAAAATAAAAATAAACTAAAATAAATAAAAAATAAACTAAATAAAATAAACTAATACAAAAAATAAAAAAAATTAAATAAAAAAAAATAACTAATAAATAAATAACTAAACTAAATAAACTAAACTCTAAACTCTAAACTAAAAATAACCCTAAATATAAATAAATAAACCTAAATAAATAAACCCTAAACCCTAAATATAAACCCAAAAATAAAAAATAAACCTAAACTAAATAAACTAAAAAATAAAATAAATAAATAAACCTAAACTAAATAAAATAAAAATTAAACTAAAAATAAAAAACCTAAACTAAAAAAAAAAACCTCTAAAAAAAAATAAAATAAAAAATAAAATAAACTAAAAAAATAAAAAAATAAAAATATAAACTAAAAAAAAAAATAAAATAAACTAAATAAAATAAAACCTAAACTAAATAAAATAAAATAAATCTAAAATAAAATAAAAAATAAAACCAAAACCTAAAAAAAACCTAAAACTAAACTAATAAAATAAATAAATAAATAAATAAAAAACTAAATAAAATAATAATAACCTAAAAAACCTAAAATAAAATAAACTAAAATAAAACCTAAACAAAATAAATAAACTAAACTAAATAAAAAATAAAATAAACCTAAATAAAAATATAATATAAACTAAATAAACTTAAACCTACCATACTTAACTAAAATAAAACCTAAAACCCTAATCCCTAAATAAAATCTAAAATAAACCCTAAACCCTAAAACCTAAAACTAACCTTAAACCCTAAACGCTAAACCTACACCTTAAACCTATAACCCTAAACCCCTAACTAAAACTAAACTAAAACTAGTAAAAACTAAACTAAACTCCCCGCTTGCTAAACCCCAAACTAAAACTAAAAACTAAAATCTAAAAAGAAAATAAAACCCAAACCCAAATAAAATCAACCCCCCCCACCCTAAAAAAAAGACTAAAAATAATAATAACTAAACTAATTAAAAAACTATTAAAACTAATAAAAAACAAAAAAATATTAAAATAATATTAAAAAAACTCAATAAAACATAAGTACCTACCTAATAAAACTAAGAAAAAGCTAAAACAAAATAATAAAACCCCAAATAAAACTAAAACTAATAAAAAAACCTACCCCCACCCTCCCCAAAAAAAAGCTATACCTAAGCCCAATAATAATAATAATAATAACCTAATAATAACTAAAAATAAAATCTAATAAATAATAAATAACTAAAAAACCTAAACCCTAAAAATAAAATTAGTAAAAAAAAACCTAAATCCCTAAACCTAAAAAACTAACTAAGCTAAACCAATAACTAAAAAAACCTAAACCTAATAAACTCTGTAATAAACTATAAACTAAAATAAAAACTTAAACCCACCTGTAGACCCTTCCTGTTTCAAGCTCTATTGATTCTTTAATCCCTTTCCTTTTCGTTCACCTTCTCAGTGTTTCTGTGCTAGTTTTCTAGAAATTTCTTCTAGTTTGGCTTTGGATCTTCTGCCTTAGGTTGATCCTTGTTCAATTCTTAAGTGGAGCCATTTTCCATGGCTTGGGGTTCTATGAATACTTTGGGAAAACCAAATGCTCCAGCTGCTCTAGCTCGGGCTTCCAATTCTTTGGAAATAGCTAAACCTTTTGCTTCTAAATCCTTCAAAGATGCCTTATCTGGTAAGGATTCTTCAACTTCTTGTGATCTTTCTTTATACCTATTTCATACGACCTTCAAAGGTGTTCCAGATACTATATGCTCTGACTTGGACACTGAAAAACTAGCCGAGCCATATGCGTATACTTTGATTGGAAAATTTTCTTTCCGGCATCCTGGTATGGAGGAAATTTGAATTTTCTATCATGATTTGAATATTTCGCTTTTTTTTGATATAGATGGTTGACATGTACTAATTAAATTGTCTAATGACCTTGATTATAGTCATATATTTGCTCATCGATCTTATTATGCAAAAAACTTTCAAATGCATATTCTTAAATGGACTCCATTTTCGTCATTTTGTGAAAAGAAAAAAAATAGTTTAAAAATTATCCTCCTAAAGTTTCTAGATCTACTCGATTTTCTTCATCTTCTTTGCCTAATAAAAATTAATATTTAACTTTCTTATTTGGAATGTGATGGGCATTGGTACTCTTGCTATTAGAAATAGGATTAGGAATTTTTGTAGAATTTATAATGTTGGTTTCTTAGTTATTCTTGAACCTCTTATTTTTTTTCTAAAATAATGCATGCGGCTATGATGATTGGTTTTAGCAATTTTTATTTTAATAGCAATAATAACATTTGGTTATTTTGGAATATCTCTTTTTCTACTAATGATGATTTTCATCAAGTTATTAATGTGGATATTTCATTTGGTTATTATCATGCCTTTGACTCTTTTGTTTAAGATGCTTGTAATAAATTAGGTAGGAGAATTCCTTGGGATCAATTATCAAATTTTTCTTCTATTGTTAATATGGTAATGAATGAAGATTTTGCAAACATGATTTTGGATTGTAATCTTTATGATGTTGGTTTCATTGATTCCCAATTTAGAATAATCATAAATTGTGGCATTAGTTGATCGCATTATTTAATAATTATTTATTAAATTGTTATCCTTGATGGAGCATCTTAAGTAGAACTCTCTTAGATCATGCTCCTCTTTTGGTTTCTATTAAGGATGATGTTCATAACATTAATGTCATTAAAAAATTTTGTTTTCAAAATATGTTGTTACAAGATAAAAGTTTTCTTGATGTTATTGCTTATAATTAGTGTGCTCCTCTTTCTCCTGATGATTCTGTATTTGGTAATGATATTTTGGCTTAAACATAAAATGCTTAAGCATAATATCACTTGGTGGAATAGAAACTGCAGTAAAAATCTTTTTGATAATATCAAGAATATGGAACAAAAGGTGAAAGATTTGGAAGAACTTGTTATTACTGATTTGGAAGCTAAAGATAATCTCATTAAGTTTCAGGATTTGTAAGAGACTTATTGGAGACAAAAAGCTACCTCTAAGCATTTTTCTGAGGGGGAGAGAAACACTAAATATTTTCATGCTTTGGTAATGAAAAGGAGAGTTCTTGGTTACATTCATAAAATCAAGAACTTTGATGGTTCTTGGCTTACCGAAAAAGAGGATATATTTTCTTCTACTCTTAATTATTTTAAAGATCTTTTAAATAAAAATTATCAACATGAGCATTTATCCAATCCCTTTGTCATCCCTTCTATTATGTCTACTAAGGATAATGAGTGCTTGATTGCTCCTCCTTCTGATCAAGAAATTTATAATATTTTTAATGGTATGAATGTTGATTCTATTGCAAGGTTGATGGTTACACTACTTTATTCTTTCAAAAGCTTTTATTAAAATTGATCTTGCAGATGCTATTAAGGATTATATTCAAGGGAATTCAATTCATAAATATTTTACTAGAACTTCTATTATTCTTATTCCAAAGAAAGATAATCCGATTTTGGAATGACTTTAGACCTATTAATCTTTGTAATTTTTTTCAATAAATTGATTTCTAAAATTTTGATTAATATGCTTAGTAAGTTTCTTCCTAAGATTATCTCTCCTAATCAAACTGGCTTTGTGAAAGGTAGAACTACTTTGGATAACATCTTGCTTGCTCAAGAATTGATTCATGATTTGAATGTTAAAACTATAGGTGGAAACTTACTTTTTTAAGCTTGACATCATCGAAGTTTATGATAACATTTCTTGGGATTTTCTTAATATCATTCTTAGATATTTGGTTTTTCTAATCATTTTCTTTCTTTGGTTAACAATATAATTAGAAATGTTTGGTTTCATTAGTTATCAATGGTGAAAACTTTGGTTTATTTAATTCTTCTGAAGGTATAAGACAAGGTGACCCTCTTTCTCTGTTGCTTTTATTATTGTGGTTGAATATTTGTCTCATTGGCATAATCTTTTTTTAGAAGAATTCTAGTATGTATTTCAGGAATATTGGTGGTTTGGCTATCTCTCACTTAAGCTTTTCTAATGATTTAATACTTTTTTGTAATTGCTCGTTACATTATGTTAAAATTTTAAGGAATTTTTAAATAAATTTGAAAATGAAAGTGGCCTTTTGATTAGTACTCATAAAAGTTGTTTAATCACTTCTACTTCTATTTCTATTTATATAATTAATAAAATAAAGGACATCACTAGTTTTTCTCATCAAAATCTTCATATTAAATATTTAGGCTCCCCTTTATATTGTGGCCATATGAGATCCCATCTATTTGATGAGGTAATTAATAATATTCAAAATAAAATTTCTACCATTGAATTTCATTTTTTATCTTTTGGTGGTAGATTAATTGTTATTAAAAGTATTCTTTATTCTCTTCCTTTTACTTATTGCTTAATATTGTTCCTACTTCCCACGTTCTTATCATGATTGAAAGACTTTTCAATTAGTTTTTTAGGCTCTAGGAATTGCAAAAGGCTTCATTGGACTTCTTGGTCTAATATGTGTGGTACTATTTATGAAGGTGGTATTGTGATCTTATGGATTCTACCCAATGTTTTTTCAGATAAACATTGGTGGAATTTTTTGAAAAATGAAAGTCTTTGGGCTAAATTCATAAAATTTAAATATTGCAAAGGTAAGCATCCTTTAATTTGCAATTATAAACATGGTGACTCCCTTGTTTGGAAATGGCTTTGTGATATTAAATGGAAAGCATAACGTCTCATTTTTTTGGGTATTAATAATGGATCTTCTTTCTTTAGATGAGATAACTGGATGGAAGATTTTTCCATTAATTCCTTGCTTAATACTCACTCTACTTCTTCTTTGAAAGTTAGTCATTTTATTTATAATGGTGAATAGAATTTCTCTCTTTTAAAAGATTTGATTATTGATTTCATTAGTAATAACATCATTAATTTTTCTATTGAAGGTAATTTTTCAGATCAAATTGTTTTCAAGATTTCTAGTAATGGAGAATTTTATTTTAAAGATAATATTGACCTAAATTTTGGAAGAGGTCATTTTAGCAATGAGAAGATCTCAAGTTCAAATAGAGATTTCCTAATTCAATATCCAAGTCACTATGCTTAGTAACTTAGGAAATGCATTATGAGCTAAATCCAATCTACTTGGTTTGATGCAAAACTAAGTCAAATATCCAGCATAAATTAAATCAAGTAAATCAATGAAAATAAAATGGAAGTTCAAAGTCAAACCTAAAGTCAACTCTAGTCAACCTAGGATAGACTTAAGTGGACCCACTTGGTCAAAAAAGTCAACCAACTAAAATTTGACCAAATTAAATCATCAAAATATTTCAAATGATCAAATAAACATGTTTAATAACAATGACAAAGAAATTTGAGTCCATTGAGGCCTAGATTAGGTAAGTTAAATTCCTTAAATCAAAATAACCTAAATAGGCTACATTGAACTCAAACTCAAGGAAAATTCTAATCACTTTGAACCAATGCATATGGGATGGATACAAATCCTCTTAAACTTTGCTAATGAGGGAATTAAGTGCTAATTAACATCCCCAACAAAGTCACTTAAGGAACTAAATTATAAAACCAAAAATGAATTAAAAAAATTCACCAAGGGAAGGTAAAATCCATTTTCCATTCCTTATCTCCCAAACCTCTTCAGCCTAGACACTTGTAAGGCAGAGAGGGGAATCCTAGCAAGCTTCCAAGCTCTCTTCATGTCCCCTAGCCAACCAAGGATTAGCCAAAAAAGAGCTTTAAAGCTCTCGACCACATAGAAAAAACAGATACACTCTTCCCCAAGGAGAATTGAAGTTCCCTTCACCTTCATACATCCAAACTGAAGCCAAATGAAAGCTCTTCCCCTTCTCAAGTGTTATTAACCATTGCAAACCACGAAAGCCAAAATTTCTTAAGCTAAGGGTTGGTCTAGGGAATAATCTATAAGAATTAACCCAATTCCTTTGGCAAGCAAGTTTGATTCGAGGTTTTGAAGCTCTAGGATCAATTCCAAAGCCAATTGTCCAACGAATTGAGGTATGCCATTAACAAGCTTGAGTTTTTCTTGAAATAATTTGGTTGTGATCATTTTCAAACAAAACATGATCTTCAATAAGATCAAATTGTACATGATCATAGGATATCCTTCAATGATCGTGTAGTAATTGAAATCACTTGATTTCATGCTCTAGATCATTCATAATTTGCAAAACACTATGAACGGCTCTCGACTCCCATAGGAAACGAAGGAGACAAGCCCTCCGCCATCCGATCTATGTATTTTGAGTGGATGATCCAGATCTAGGCAAACAGGATGATTTTTTCTCTTTAAGGAACTATGGGATCGATCTGGACCGTTCGATCCGATCTAGGATCATCCCACATAATAGTGTTGGTTGATGTGGCACCACGGAGGCTCTACATGGACCAACCGCATGCCATGGCGACATGCCATGCGCGTGTTATGCGACATGCGGATCCCGTGAGGGGTCCCTTCACTTAAAACCATTAAATACCATTATTTAATAGTTTAAAATCCTTAAAAAATTAACATAAACTTATAAAATTTATAGAAAAATAAATATAAATAAAAAATACAAATGAAAGCTCTATGGATTCATCTTGATGAGAGTAATCCATAGGAAATAAAATCTCAATTTTATTTATTTTCCGTAATTAATTGAAAACATTAAACTCAAATTACTCTCTAAATAATAATCCAATTAATTTGAAACTTTGGGGAATTGAAATTAAGCATAAAACACACGTTAGATGAATTTTTGGGGATTTAATTCTATAAATTCAAAGGAAATTGAAAATATATATGCTTAAACTTTAAATTAATCAAATTAATTAATCCTTAATGAAATAATTAGGGAATTTTAATCTAACAACCTTAAATCACCCTAATGAACTTCAATCAACATTAAAACATCACTTAAACTCAAATAAACCTAAAAATCCTTAAATTGATCTAATCAGGTAGTTACATGTATTAAATAATTCAATTAAATAACCTGAGTTTAATTAAATCATAGTAAATCAACCAACCAATAATTATGAATAAACCTCATTGGAAAGATACTTTAGTGAGGAATTTATAAAAAACTAAAACTCATTCAATTAGGCCTAATTTAAGTTTTAATGAAATAATTAAAATTAATTACTCCCTAATTGTAAATCTAATCAAGATGAAACTTTGAACATTTGAAATTGGTATGCAAAACACCACTTGTCAAAAAAATTTCAATCCCAATTGATCTCTGATTAATTTTCTAAAATTAAGTGGCCAATTCAAACCATCAAACGAACTTCTAAATAAAAGTCAAGTGATCAAACTTTATGTTAATGTAAAACCTTAGGTTAACAAATTAACTAAACCTTAAACTTAGAATCAATGAAATTTAATGAAAACACTCATCTCTAATGATTTCAAGAATGAATCTAAAACTTTGGTAAATTAAATCGATCAAAATTAAAACTTTAGGTTTAGCCTAATCCATGAACAAACGTAAGGTACTAATTCATATTAATGAACTTAAACTTTAAGCTTACAAATCCATAATTTAATAAACTTAAATTAGAAAGAATGAAATCAAACTTTAATCTAAACTCTTTAAATTAACATGAACCAAATCAAATGAAACAAACCAAACAAATTAAATCAAACAAAGCAATTCAAACAAATGAAATAACTCAAATCAAATCTAGAATTCAAAAGGAAAAGAAAAATAAAACCAATCCAAACATAAACAACATCAAAAGGATTAACTAAGAAACTTATGGATCTTTGTTAGACTTTTGAAAACTTCATTAGGAATTATAATGTTGAATGGAAAGAACTCCATCCAAAAATGGAATCATTCCATTCTTCATTCTTGATAACCTATACAACTTTAACAAAATAAAATGGAATAAAAATAAAATTAGATCTTTAAATTATTTGAATTGAAACCATCCAAAGGTAAAAATTAAACAAAATCAAATGTTGAATTGAAACTTGAACTTAAAAGAGCCTAGCAAAGCCTTACCACACAAACTCCTCTTTTACACACTAGATCATTTAGGTCACAGACTCTAGATCTAGGTTAGATCATTTTCTAATTTTCTTTAATCTTATGTTGTACTTCACATGTCTATGTGGTATATTGCTATAGATTCTAGGCTTGTTTGTTTGTTAGACTTCGATGTTAGGGTGTTCTTTCTAGATTTAACACTATTTTCTACAAGGGGTTGTGTTAAAGGGATCTCTATAATAAATAAATCTTAAAATTATTGTTTGCTTGTAGGTGCTGAAAATCCTTTAACATAGTCCATAAGACAGGTGGACCTGGCAAGCAACTAATGCTAAGCCCGTATGTTTGTGAAATATAAATTGCTTTATGTGTTGCGTGTATTTCCTAACATTTATTTTGCTGGGTGTAAAATTTCATTTAAATTTTAAATGTAAATTTGAGCATAGAATTAGGTTAGGATCTATGGGGTCTAGGATTAGCGGACCCAACCAGGAGATGGATGGTGTAGTGGTCCCTGTGGGGCGATGGATGTCCCAAAAGAAGGAGACTTTCCGGAAAGAAGACCATAGATCTAAACTTGTAGTTCTAGGCGGGTTGTATAAGGGAAGAACTTCGCCCATTTTTCTTTCTTCTGGGGTGTACAGTGATATCTAGACGCATTGACCTTTTTCTTATATAATTTAATTTGGCTTGATTTATTTTGGGTGTGCAATAGAGATAACATGCTTTTCTAGGTTTCTTTCTGTGTTATGTTTATGCTGTGATGTATGCCTAGACGTAGGCTCATAGGATAAACTAAATCTTTTACACAACTAAATCAATTGAAACATAAAAATAAATGCAATTCATAATCTTCATATAAAAGCTTAGGCATTAAATCAAGATAAAATATGTAGCAGTTGGATGTTTTAACATCATGCATAAATTATATTATTTCACTCTTGATTAAGGGCTTCCATCTTTGCAAGAACTTAGGCTTGACCTTTGAGAGCCTATGATGGAAGAACACCTTCTTTTATTCTTATTTGGCCCATAACCTTTTTCTAATTGCATGCATTAGGCATAAATTGCATTCCTATGACCTAAATGAATCTTGAGTCAAAATTCATAAAACCTAGAAAATATGCATTAATTAGATGCATCCTCATGCCCTACATGATCTTAGGGATTAGAGAGTGAGTCTAGTTTCATAGATTTATTTCCCAAAATGCAACACCACTATCTTTCTTTCATGTGACACGCCTTCATAAATTTAAAATGCTTGCTTAGGTGGTGTTAGGCGGCCTTCTCAGAAGTTGTAAGTCCAGTAAGGAATAGGCTAGTTCCCTCAGGTGAGGAGAATGGCCAATGATATCCTAGGATAGAGCTAGGTCAAGCATCGACATGTAAGTAGATAGACTAGGTTAAGCATCCTTTAGGAATAAGTCTTCAACCCTAGGCATTTCAGTCTTGTGTTGCTAGAATCTAAGCCTAGATTTCTAAGAAAATGACAACTAAAATCAAAATTAAATCCCAAATTTGAAGCCCAATCATAGGATAGTTGAAATGACTACGGTATCCCGGTCAATAGGCTTTTCTACTCTTTCCCATTTGACTCTTGAAAATGACTCTCTCCAATTTGGACCTCACCCAATTGAATTTCCAAAAATCAATCCTATGAAAGCTACCTTAGTAGTCTTTAGAAATAACCATGTATTTCTTTAATCGAGATTATTCTTAAGAAGACACCCTTCCTAAGATGTAATTAACTATAGAGGCTTACCTTTATAGGGAACCATGATCCCAAGATAAAATAAACCTTGTTCTACCTTTCCATGTAGTTCGGGAAAATACTCATACAAAGACCCATTAGCCTTAGGAGTCTTTTATTGAAATGATTGAATCCATTATGAGAGCATGTTTATCTTTCAAGATAATATGTTTATTCTTTAATGTCATATTTGGTCATCTAAATAAAATATTCCTAAACTCTATGTGGTGTCATTTCTTTTCTCTATTCTAGAAAAAAACACCAACATATTTTTTGGCGACTCCGTTGGGGATTAGTTCCTCTCTCCATCTTTAGAAGTAAAGGGTTATTTCTATATATTGGCAGTGTACTAGTGCCACTCACCGGTCAAGACTGCCTTTCTTTTCGTTGGATATCTCTCCATTTCATTCTTGGTTGAGCCTATCCAACATCTTGGATAGAGGTTCTAGAACTATTCGTTTATCATAGTTAAATGATTTGGTCCTAGAATCAAATCCTGAAATAAAATGAGAGAAATAAATGAAAACTAAGACATTTTTGTTAATACCTAAATCTGGTCAAGATGGATTTGAAACCATTCAATATGGAAAAGAAATGTTAAATTTTAAAAAGTATGAAAAGTACTTCAAATTTTGAAAAGCAAATCTCCAAAAATAAAGTCTCAAAGTTAAACTTATCCTTGATCTTACTTTGGCTTTGTACTAGAGCTAAAGATAATCAAAAGGGTCCTTGAATGGATACCCTTTATTTTACTACATTCAAAGATGGCAAAACACCTAAGGATGTAGATTGAAATGAAGGCGTTCCTTCAAATCCTGAGAAAATCCAAATCAAAAGGCATAGTTATACTGTGCCCTTACCACCACGATTGAAGTTTGAATTGCATTTTAAAATAAAAAGATAAAAATAAAAATCATCCCAAAAAGATAATGCCTTATTGATCTTAGGCAGAGGTTGATTAAGGAAATAAATGTGAATCTTCTATTCCTATAGAAGAAAATTTTACATAAATGCAAATCAGCTTCAATCTCAATTCATTTTCACAAGTCCCTAGAATATTGGAAAATTAGTTGTTCAAGCTGATTGGCCAAATCTAAGGAGTGACTTGGAGGCAACCCTCTTTTAGACCTTTTCAAAACCTTAAATTCTTAAGAGCTTAGAGAGAGTCAAAGAGAAAGATGAAATGACATAAACAAAAAGAAAAGTGAAAGGATTCACTCTTGCTCCTAATCAATCAAGAAAGAGAGGGTAGAGAAAGAGAATTCTAATTCTCCTAATAAAGTTGAAATGAATGAAATTTAAACTAATAAATTTAAATCAACTTCCTTAATGAGAGTTTCTCTCATTAAATGAAATGATATTTCATGAATGGCTTTAATTAATTATACAAGCTAAATCATGAAGAAAAATAAATGAAGAGTTTAATCCTTCTAAATAAATCATGATCTTAGGATTAGGTCCTAAGGGTGATATTTTTATCTCTTAGAGTAAAAATATGAAACTTTTATCTCTAATTAGTTGATAGATAAATCACTTAGGACATTGTCAATCCAAATGAATGAAGAAAGCCTTAGTTTTCCCTGTTCAGAGACTAAGCCATTATATGCTTTCAATACAAAGTGAACCTAAGGAGAATCCTTTGCAATGTCTTATGACCTATTAGACATTGTCTTAATGTCAAGTATGGTGGTCAAAGATTTCATTGCAAGCTGAGATTACCTTTAATCTTATATGTGCTATAAAAGAATGCAAATCAAACTTGACTTTCTAATAACACAGCATATACCCTAGAGGGTCCTCTTTTAAATGATGATCCTTTAAACGAATAGATCATGAGGTATATTGATCTATTGAGGATAGAGTTAGACCTACCTTCCCTGCATATCAAAAGGAAAATTCTTGAAATCAAATTCAAAATGGCAGACTTATACCACCTCAAATGACATTGAAAAGAAATGGCAAATGAGTAACATTCAAAATGTGATGTCTTGCCCATCTTAGAGAAGTTTCTTGCAAAATAAAGCATCATAATGCTCTATTAAAAACAATATGAAATACGAAATAAAATAAAAAAATAAAATAAAAAAATGAAAGTAAAGCAAGGCATTACATAATCAAGAAATTTTCCTTACTTAACTATAAGCAACTTCTTGATGTGGTATTCCACTATGAAAAGGTTCTAGGGTTATCTTCTATGATGAAGATAGACTACTAAATACTTATTGACATTTTAGTCGATGCAGAAGATTCAAAAGAAGAAAATCTCCAAACCACTTGTTGATCAGGTGCATCGGTCAACATTAATTATAAACATGAAAGTGAATTTATAGGCTCAATTCTAATCAAACTTTGATAAGATAGTGCCATATACATTCAATCAAATAAAGAAAGTAGTTTTCAGATTCATGAAAATTCAATCTTGAAAACTCAACCTAGAAAAAGAACTTAGTCTCAATCACATTGTTGATTGAACACAAAAAAATCAAACATGAAAAAGAGCAACTTAGGAATTCATGAAACATCTTTAAATGCTTTTGGATGGTCCTATTTAGCCAAATAAGAAAAAGAAATTAAATGGAAAAGAAAAGAAGAAACATATTGATTGTTGAAGGATGTTCATATTCATCCTAAAGTGTTGAGTCTTTAGGAATATCTTTCACTACTCTAAATTACCTCATTACATATTTGATTCCATTAGAAAATTTTGATTTTAGAAGTGTAAAGTTTTCAAGGAAGTCATTATGCCAATCTTAAATGACTCACTCCACTAAATAATTTTGAATTCATAAGTGTAACATCTTTAGAAAGTCATTTTACCAATTTTAAATGGCTTTACTAGATTTGTTGTTCCATGAAATGATGAAAAAAAAAAATAGAAATGTTGGATCATATTATATGATCAATCAAGCAAAGACTTGAATCATATCAAAATTCAATCAATATAATGTTGTATTTGGACAAAAGTCAAATACATCAAATTTCTAGCAAATCATTTGGAGTCATTTCATAAAGAGTGAAATGTTATGTAAATGAGTTAAATACATCTATCTTCTTAGTGAATCTTGTAACTAGGAAAATTACCAAATGTAACCTTTCATAAAGAAATGAAATAAGAATATTACCAAAAGAAAGAAAGAAATAAAAGTAAAGGGATGGAAGGACTATATCCAAGAGCAAAATAATGAAGTCTAAAATTTCTAAGCATGTGGACATTTTTGACTTTAAAATTCTCCACATCAAAATAAAATGGTAGGGTTAGAAGTTAAAATTGTCCATAGCTAAACAAAATAATCAAATATCTCATGCTTTGTCATTTTAGCCTTTGCCATGATTGGGTGAGCTCACTTGGAAGGTTAAACAAAAGATAGTGGATCTTCTTTTTGAGTCCATATTTTTGAATGTCAAAGGTCTGAGTATACTCGATTCCATTACAAATGAAGTGAAAATACCCAATGTAAATGGACATTTTAACTTCAAACTTCTCCACATCAAAATAAAGTGGTAGGGTTAGAAGTCAAAATTGTCCCCTAGAAAAAAATAAGCAGATATCTCATACTTTATTATTTTAGCCTTTCTATGATTGGGTGTCAAAGTTAAAGAAGAAATATAGTGGATCTTCTTTTCTAGTCCATATCCTTTTGAAAGATCTCATTGAGTATACTCGATTCCATTGCAGTGGCCTATAACCATAAACAAGAAAATTTATGGAATCATGAGCCATTGCATGATAAAAAGCTTAAGTGGTTTGGGTCTAACTTTCTTTTCAAAAGGAAATCTAGTACAATGCATAAATTTTGTTTAGATGTGTCTAGAGATTTATATAGTCTTATAAGTTCAGGATGCACCCTTAGAATTTGAAGAAAAATCCCATTCCACAATTGACAAGTTGATATCAATGATCTAACTCTTTAATGAGTTAGCTATTGATGACTTGATCAACCAATCTTTTGGGTTTAAAGACTACTTTACCTAGAAATAAATTGAAATGATCTCCAGATATAGCGGTTTATAAACTTAAGCTTGATGCCATTTCCATAAACTAAGTCCCTTGATGATTGTGGTCAAATTCCAAAAGAAAAGCAAAAATTTTGCTAAATTAAAAGCTAGAAAATGATGGATATACATGAGAGGAAAACTTTCTTCTTGGTTAGCTAACATCATTATATGACCCACA
Source organism: Cymbidium sinense (assembly GCA_021442155.1). Taxonomy (NCBI): domain Eukaryota; kingdom Viridiplantae; phylum Streptophyta; class Magnoliopsida; order Asparagales; family Orchidaceae; genus Cymbidium; species Cymbidium sinense. The sequence goes on from CM038218.1 coordinate 55,000,377, forward strand.
TCTTGGGAATATGGTAGAATCTTTACCTTGAAAATGTGTTCATATTACCCATATTTCATTTTAAAATAAAAAAATGCTTTCATGCATAAGATTATCCTTCTTAAGGATAACATATATGAAAATTGTCAAATTAAAATAATTCTAGAATAGAAGAATTAAAAGCATATGATATGACATTCAAAATCCTTACAAGAATGTTCTATTATAGAGTCATATCATTCAATCTCAAAATATTTTGGGCAATTTAGCAAAAAGGGTCATGATCAAGATTTCTTATAATCCCACTTTCAATTAGGTTGAGGGTTATATTGAAAACCTTGCCAAAGAAGAAAAAGAAAAAAAAGAAACATCAATATGATTTGAAGAACAATCTTGTTACTACATATAGAGTCTTGAAATTTACTTTTGAAGTAATTTCAAAGACCTTGTAGTAAAATATAGAAGGATCAAAAATGCAAAAAAATAAGAATGTGCAGAACCTTGATGGTAGGAACATCACCATCAACTAGGCTCAGTCTAGATTTGGCAGTTGAAGTGAAGGCGGAGGTAGCGGTTATCATAGTTGTGGTGGGGGATCTAGAGGTGTTGGTGGATATGGAGGTGGTGGTCAGATCATTGGTGGTTATAGAGGCGGAGGATCGACTAAGGTTACAGTCATGGTGGTGGCAGAGGGAACGATTGGGGATATGATGGTGGATCCTGCTACTCGAGAGGCCGGGGAGGTTCTAATGGGAACTGAAGGAAATTGAAGAATAGTCGATACGATCTACTGCTTATGGAACTGTCTTTATAGTAGATACGGTTCTAGTTATCTAGGGTTTTTGATTTGCTCTATGCTCATCTTTTATCTATGTAAACTTGGGTCTTAGAATTCTTGATGTGTTCCTTGGTTGATGAAATTGAAAAAGAAGAATTGTTGAATCTAAATTTATTCTCTCAAAAAAAACCAAAACCTTTAACCCTAAATTAAAACTGAACCCTAAACCTCAAACATAAACATAAACCTAAACCTTAAAAATTAAAAAAAATAAAAAAAATAAAAATCCTAGCCCTAAAACCTAAACCTACAACACTAAACCAATAACCCTAAACCCTAAACCCTAACCCTAAACCCTTAACCTTAAAAGCATAAACCCTAAAACCCTAAACCCTATATCCCAAACTCTAAACCCTAAACCCTAAACACTAAACATTAAATCCCAAACCCTAAACCTAAACCTAAAGTAACTAAATAAATTAAAGAATAAACCTAAACCTTAAAACTTAATAAACCGAAACATAAACCTAAACCTTAAGAATGGGAAGAACCTTGATAGTAGGAACATCACTGTCATTCAAGCTCAGTATAGATCCAGCAGTGGAGGAAAAGGAGGAGGCTGCGATTATTGCAGTGGTGGTGGGGATGAGGTCGGTGGATATCAAGGGTGGTAGGTAGTGAGGTTATGTAGGCGGAGTGATGGAGGTTATAGTTGTGGTGCTAGCGGAGGGAGAGATTGGGGATATGATGGGGGATCCAACTACTCGAGAGGCCGGGGTGGTCATGGGAAGCGAAAGAAATTGAAGAATGGCGATCCGATCTGCGCTATTGAATTATGTCTTTATAGTAGAGGTTCTAATTATCTAGGCTTTTGATTAGCTTTATATGTGGTCATTTTTATATATGTAAACGTGTCTTAGAAAACTTGGTGTGTTACTTGGTAGTTGAAATCGAAAAGAAGAAATGTTGAATGAATTTGTGCTCTTAAAAAAAAACTAAAACCTTAGACCCTAAACTCAAACCAAACTTAAACCTAAACTTAAACCAAAACCTAAACCCTAAAAAAAAAATAAAAAAATAAAAAAACCTAACCCTAAACCATAAACCTAAAACCTTAAACCCTAAAACCTACAACCCTAAACCAAAAACTCTAAACTATAAAACCTAAACCCTAAATTAAATAAAACCTAAAAATAATATAAATAAAAAACCTAAACCTAAATAAAATAAAAAGATAAAATAAAAATAATAAAACTAAACCCTAAACCTAAACCTAAACCTAAGCTAAAATAAAATAAAATAAAAATAAAACTAAACTAAAATAAAATAAATAAAAGATAAACTAAACTAAAAATAAAATAAACCTAAAACCTAAATAAAATAAAACTAAACAAAAAAAAAAAAACCTAAAATAAAAAAAAATTAAACTAAATAAACCTAAAAATAAAACCTAAAAATAAATAAAAATATAAAAACTTAAAAAAACCTAAACCTAAAATAAACAAAATAAAATAAACCTGAAAACTATAAATAAAAACTAAACCTAAATAAAATAAACTAAAATAACTAAATAAAATAAAATAAACTAAAATAAACCTAAACTAAAACTAAAAATAAAACCTAAAATAAAACCTAAAATAAAACCTACAACCTAAGAAAAAAACCTAAACATAAACCTAAAAAAAAAAATAAATATGTAAACCTAAAATAAAATAAAAACAAAATATACTAGAAATAAACATAAAACCTTAAAACAAATAAAATAAAACCTAAACTAAAATAAATAATACAAAAAATAAATAAAATAAACTAAAATAATTAAAAATAAACCAAATAAACTAAAACCTAGCCTGGGTTTGTAATTTAAAATAAACTAAACTAAATTTTGACCCTAAACCTAAACCCTAAACTCAAAATAAAATAAAAAAATAAAAGATCTTAACCCTCCTAAACCCTAAACCTAAACCCTAAAACCTAAACCTAAAGCCCTAAACTCCAAACCCAAAACGGACCTCAACCTCTAAACCCAACCCAGGCCCTGGGCCCTAACTAACCCTAAACCCTAAATACAGGCCCTAAACCACACTGGGCCACCTAAACCCTAGGCCACAACCTAAACTGGGCCTGACCAAACCAAACCAAACCTAAAACTAAACTAGGCTAAGATAAAAAATAAACTCAACTAAAAATAAACTAAACCTAAAATAAACTAAACTAAAACCTAAACTAAAAGAAAACCTAAAGATAAATAAACCATAAAGATAAAATAAACTTAATAAAATAAAAATAAAAGTAAACTAAATACTGACTTGGGGTTTGCTTAATTTGTTTTAAAAAAAACCAAAACCCTAAACCCAAAACTAACCCTAAACCCTAATTCCCAAAAAACTCTACTTGCAACCTAAACCCCAAACCCTAAACCCTATAAATAAATAAATAAATAAATAAAACCCTAAACCTAAACCCTAAACTTGTGACATCACAACCCTAAACCCATCCCTAAACCCTAAATGTAAACCCTAACTCTAAACCCAACCTAAACCAACCCCCTCCTAAACCCCAACTCTAAAAAAACCTTAAACAAACCTTAAACCTAAACCCTAACTAAACCACAAACCATAAACTTAAACCTTCTAAATAAATTATAAAAATATACACCATAAAACCTAATAAACTAAACCTAAACCTAATCCCAGAATGGGCGAACCTTGATGGAAAAAACATCACCATCAACCAGCTCAGGATCTGGCGATGGAGGCGAGGCGGCTATCATAGTGGTAGTGGGGATCTGTCTTGGTGGATATGGAGGTGGTGGTCAAAGAAATGGTGGTTATGGAGGTGGGAGGAGTGATGGAGGTGTTATAGTCATGGTGGTGGTAGAGAGAGAGAACAGGGATATGGTGGTGGATCTCGTTACTCGAGAGGCCAGGGTGGTTCTGATGGGAACTGGAGGAAATTGAAGAATGACTGGTACGATCTGCTGCTTATGGAACTATGCCTTTATAGTTGAGATGGTTCTAGTTATCAAGGGTTTTTGATTTGCTCTATGCATGCTCATTTTTTATCTATGTCATCACTTGGGTCTTAGAAAACTTGGTGTGTTACTTGGTTGATGAAATCAAAAATAAGAAATGTTGAATCTGAATTTATTCTCTCTTACAAAAAAACCAAAACCCTAAACCCTAAACATCAAACATAAACCCTAAAAAAAAAAACTATAAAAACACCCTAACTCTAAACCCAAAATCTATAACACTAAACCTACAACCCTAAACGCTAAACCCTAAACCCTAAACCATAACCCTATACCCTAAACCCTAAAAGAATAAACCCTAAAACCCTAAACCCCAAATTTGAAACCCTAAACCCTAAACCACGAAACTTTAAACCTTAAACCTAAACCCCAAACCAAACATAAACCTAAAGTAACTAAATAATTAAAAAACCTAAACCATAAAATTTAATAAACTAAACCTAAACATAAACCCTAAGAATGGACAGAACCTTGACGGAATATCATCATCAACCAGGTTTAGTCTAGATCTAGTAATGAAGGTGAAGGCAGAGGCGGTTGTTATCACACAGGTGGTGGGGATCTGGAGGTGCTGGTGGATATCGAGGTGGTGGTTAGGTAGGCGGGAGGAGTGATGGAGGTTATAGCCATGGTGGTGGCGGAGGGAGTGATCGGGGATATGATGGTGGATCCCGCTACTCGAGAGGTCAGGGTGGTCAGGATGGGAACTAAAGAGAAACGGCCGATCAATGTTGCTTAAACAGCTGTCTTCTGTTTTATCTCTGCATGCTCATTTTTTTTATCTATTCGAGTCTTAGAAAACTTGGTGTGTTACTTGGTTGATGAAAAGAAAAAGAAGAAATCTTGAATCTGAATTTGTTCTCTATTATAAAAAAACAAAAAACCCTGAACACTAAACTAAACCTAAACCCTAAACCTAAAACATAAACCCTAATCCATAAACCCAAACCCCAAAACCCTAAAATAAAAAAGAATAAAAATATATAAAAAATCTAACCCTAAACACTATAACCTACAACCCTAAACCCCAAACCCTAAACCCAAAACCCTAAACCATAAACATTAAACCCTAAAAACCTAAAAACCTTAACCTAAACTAAATAAAACCAAAAAATAAAATAAATAAAACACTAGCCTAAATAAAATAAAAATTAAAATAAAATAAAAAAACTAAACTAAAAAAAATAAAATAAAATAAATAAAAAACTAAACTAAAATAAAATAAATTAAACATAAAATAAACTAAAACAAAATAAACCTAAAATAAAACCTAAATAAAAAAATAAAACTAAAAAAAATAAAATAAAATAAACCTAAAATAAAATAAAATAAAACTAAATTAAAAAATAAACTAAAATAAATAAATAAATAAAATAAAAAACTAAACTACAAACAAATAAAACATAAATAAAAATAAACCTAAACTAAAATAAACTAAATTAAAATAAATAAAACCTAAACTTAAACCAAAAATAAACTAAACCTAAATAAATAAAATAAATAAAATAAAAAAAAGTAAACCTAAACCTAAATTAAAAAACAAAGATAAACTAAAATAAAAAACCTAAAACCTAAATAAAAATTAAATAAAAAACCTAAACCTAAAATAAAATAAAAAAAATCCAAAATAATAAAATAAAAATAAACAATACTAAATAAACATAAACTTAAACTAAACCTAAAAATAAACTAAAATAAAAACTAAACCAAAATAAATAAAAAAATAAATAAACTAAATAAATAAAATAAAATCTTAAATAATAAATAATAAATAAATAAACTAATAAACTAAATATCAATAAAAACCTAAACCACTACCCCTACCAATAACCTGACTTAACCTGACCAAGGCCACTGAGCCTACCTAAACAGGCTACCCAGGCCCAAATAGCCACAGGCAAACCCTGGGCACTGAGCCACAAATCAACTAAAACCAAATCAAACCCAGACCCTGACCAACCTAACCCCAGGCCTCCCTAAACCACCATGGAGCTTACCCACACCTAAACCACTGACTATAAACCACAAATAAATAAATAAAACTAGCTAAAAATAAATAAAAAATAAAAAAAACTAAAACTTAAACCAAAAAACCTAAAACTAAACCTAAATGTAAAAAATAAAATAAAATTAAAAATAAAAACTAGACTAAAATAAAATAAATAAAACCTAAATTAACTAAAAAATAAAATAACCTAAAATAAAAAACTTAAATAAAATAAAAACTAAATAAAAAATAAAATAAAATAAACTAAAATAAAATAAATAAAACTAAAATAAATAAAAATAAAACTAAAATAAATAAAAATAAAATAAACCTAAAAAAACCTAATCTAAAATAAATAAAATAAAATAAACATAAACTAAATAAAATAAACTAAACCCAAACTAAATAAAACCTAAACTAAAAATTAAATAAATTAAACCTAAACCCTAAACTAAATGAAATAAAATAAACTAAAAATAAACTTAAACCTAAAAAATAAACCTAAAAGAAAAACATAAAACTTAAACCTCAAAAAATAAAATAAAATCCTAAACCTAAACTTAAAAATAACAAAAATAAAACATAAACATAAAAAACAAAATAAAAATAAAACTAAACTAAAAAATAAAAAATAAATAAATGTAAAATAAAAAATAAACTAAATAAAAAACTAAAAAATACCTAAATAAAATAAATAAAACTAAAATAAAATAAACTATAAAATATAACTTAATAAAATAAATACTAAATATAAAACTAAACCTATAATAAAAAAACCTAACTAAAATAAATAATAAAATAAAAATATAAACTAGCCCTAAGACTAAAAATCCTAAAAAAATAAACTGAAACTTAATAAACTGAGCTAACTACTGACTCTGACCTGAAGAAATGAGCTAAGGCTAAACTCCATAAATAAAACCAAAAAAGACCTGAAAACTGAGCTAAAAAATAAACCTAAACCCCAAATAACCCTAAAAACCTACCTAAACCTAAATAAACCTAAACCCTACCAAACTTACACTAAAAAAACTTAAACCTAAAATAACCCTAAAACCAAACCATCATAAACCAAAATAAAACATAAAACCTAAACCTTAAACTTAACCTAAATAACCACAACCCACCCAAACTAATAATTAAAATAAACTTAAACCATAAAAAAATAACCTAAACCAAATATAAACCTTGGCGGCAGAACATCATCATCAAAATAGATTAAGATCTGAGTGGTGGTAGGATATGGAGGTGGTGGTAGTAGTGGTGGTTATGGAGGAGGGCGATGGAGGTTAGTGGTGGTGGGTGAGGGATCAACATGATGGTGAATCACGCTACTAAGAGCAGTGGTTTGATGGGACTAGAAAGCGAAGAATGGTAATCCACCTTATGCAACTATGCCTTTATAGTAGAGATGATTCTATCTAGGGTTTTGACCCTGCTCATTTTTTATCATGTTAAACTCGTGTCTAAAACTTGGTGTTTTAATTGGTTGATGAAATTTAAAAGAAGAAATGATAAATCTAAATTTGTTCTATGTTAAAAAAATAAAAAACCAAAACCAAACTAAAACCTTAACCTAGACCTAAAACCTAAACCCTAAACCAAAAATCCTAAACCCTAAACCCAAACACTAAACTCACAAACCTAAACACTAAAACCTAAACCACAAAAACCTAAACCTAAAATCATAAACCCACTAAAACCTAAACCACAAAAGCTAAACCCTAAACACTAAACCCAAAACCCAAACCCTAAACTTAAGCCAAAAACTTAAACTAAACTAAATAAAACTAATAATAAATAAATAAATATAAACCAAAAATAAAATAAAATATAAAATAAAATTTTAACTAAAACCTAAACCTAAACCTAAAATAAATAAAATAAATAAACTAATAAAATAAGAATAAAAAACCTAAACTAAACTAAAATAAAATAAACTGGGAATAAAAAAAAAAAAAATAAAATAATAAATAAAATATAAAAATTAAACTAAACTAAAAAAATACCTAAAAAAATAAAAATAAATAAAAATAAAACCTAAACCCCAGACTAAAAGAAAACTAAACTAGATAAAATAAAATAAATAAAATAAAATAACCCTAAACATAAACTAAAATAAATTAAACTAAATAAATACAACAAACCTAAAACCTAAATAAACTAAACCAAAACCTAAACTTAAAATAAATAAAAAATAAAATAAAGAGAAAAACTAAACCTAAACTAAAATAAAACCTAAATAAAACCTAAAACTGGCTTAAAATAATAAAAACCTAAACCTAAAAGATAAAAATGTAAAATATAAAACCTAAACCTAAAAAATAAAATAAATAAAATAAAATAAAATAAACTTAACTAAAATAAGATAAACAAACTAAAAAATAAAACAAAATAAAAACTAAAATAAAATAAATAAATAAATAAAAAACTAAACTAAATAAAATAAAATAAACCTAAATAAAATAAAGAATAAAATAAATTAAATAAATAAATATAAATAAACCTAAAATCTACTTAATTAAAAAAAAAAATAAAATATAAACTAAAATCTGACCTACCTAAACTAAAGCCCTAAACCCCAAAAAATGAAACTACCCTGACCCCCAAAAAAATAAAACCAAAACTAAACTAAAACCCTAGCTAAACTAACCACAAATAAAGACCTAAAGACTCGTAAAATTAAAATACAAATAAAATCCTAAAATAACCTAGACTAAATAAACCTAAAAGATTATATAAAAAACTTAAAAAAAATAAACCTAAAATAAATAAAACTAAACAAAATAAAATAAAAAACCTAAAAAAAATAAATAATAAAATAAAAAACTAAAATAAATAAAATAAACTAATAAAAACTAAACTTACATTTTAATTTTTCTTTTAAAAGAAAACTAAACCCAAAAATAACCCTAAATCCTAAACTAAAATAAGCATAAACCCACAAAACCTAAACCCAACCTAAACCCTATAAAAAAACCCTAAACCCTAAACCCACTAACTAGCTAAACCCTAAACCCCAAACCCTAAACCTAAATCTAAAGTAAGTAAATTAAAAATAAACTAAACCCTAAAAAATAAACCAAAACAAAACTAATAAGAATAGAACCTTTTGGTGGGAACATGACCATCAACCTAGATTTGGTGGTGCTATCCTAATGGTGGTCAAGGGATAGGGTCTTAGTGGAAATGGAGGTGTTGGTTGGGCTGTGGTGGTTATTGAGGTGGGAGGAGCTAAATCTTACAACTTTGTGGTGATAGGGAGATGATGTGATGGTGGATCCCTACTCGATGGGAATTAGAGAAAGAGGAGCATCGATCGATACTTATGGGTCTTTTCAATAGAAGTTCTAGTTCTAGGGTTTTGATTTGCTGCATGCTCACTTTATCAATGTCATTGCTTGTGTCATAGAATAGTTAGTGTGTTACTTGGTTGATGAAATCAAAAGAATAAATATTGAATCAATTTTCTCTCTATTTAAAAAAACCAAAAACCCTAAACAACTATAACCTAAACCCTGACTTAAAATCAAAACCCTAAACCCAAAATAAACCACAAACCAAAAACCTTACCTAAAACCCTAAACCCTAATCTAAACCCTAAACCCCAAACCACAATCCATAAACTTTAAACCCTCAACTAACCCCAAACCCTAAATGTTAAACCCTAAACCTATAAACTAAAAACCTAAACCTAAACTAAATAAAACATAAAAAGAAAAATAAATAAAAACTAAACCAAAAATAACATAAAAATTTAATTAAATAAAATCAAACTAAACTAAATCTAAAACTAAAAAAGAAAATAAAATAAAAAAATAAAAACAAAATAATAAATAAATAAAAACCTAAACTAAACTAAAATGTAAAAACTTAAATAAAATAAAATTAAACCTAAAATAAAAAAAATAAACTTGACATAAAATTAAAAAAACTAAATAAAATCTAAAACCTAAAAAAATAAACCAAAAATAAAACCTAAAAATAAATAAAAATAAAACCTAAAATAAAAAAAAAAAACTTAAACTTAAATAAAAATAAAATAAACTAAACTAAAAAGAACTAAACTAAAATAAATAAAACCTAAAACAAAACCTAAATAAAATAAAATAAAATAAAAAAAATGTAACTAAAAAAAAACCTAAAATAAAATAAAAATTAAAACATAACTAAACATTAAAAATAAAATAAACCTAAAATAAATAAAAATAAAATAAACTAAATAAAAAAATAAAATAAAAATAAAAAACTAAAATAAAAATAAATAAAATAAAAACCTAAATTAAATAAAAAATATAAAATAAAATAAATAAATTAAATAAAATAAATAATTAAAAAAATTTAAAACCTACCCCAACCACTAAACCCTAAATGACCTTACCACTGAACAACAAAATCACCCTAAACCCACAAACCCTAAACTACCACAACTACACCCTAAACCACAAACCAACCAACCTAAATCCTAAATAAAACCTAAAACCTTGTAAACTTAAAATTTAAATAAATAAATAAACCTAAACTAAATGAAATATAAAATAAAATAAAATAAAACCTAAATCTAAAACCCACCGTAAAATAAAATAAAATAAAAAATAAAACTAAATAAAATAAAATAAATAAAAACTTAAACTAAACTATAAAATAAAATAAACTTAAAAAAATAATAAATCTAAATAAAATAAAACTAAACATAAAATAAAATAAAATAAACCTAATAAAATAAATTAAATACTAAATAAAACACAGAACAAAAAATAAACCTAAAAATAAATAAAATAAAACCTTAATAAAAAGAAACTAAACCTAAAATAAGTAAAATTAAATAAACCTAAACCTAAACTAAATATATAAAAACCTAAACCTAAAATAAACTAAACTAAACTCTAAATAAATAAAATAAATAAATAAAATAAAACTGTAAAATAAAATAAAATAAACCTAAAATAAACACATAAACCTAAACTAAAAAAATAAAATAAAACTAAACATAAAATAAAAAAATAAAACTAAACTAAAAATAAACATAAACATAAACTAAACTAAAATAAACTTAAATAAAATCCTAAACTAATAAATAAAATAAATTATAAAACCAAAATAAAAAAAATAATCTAAAATAAATAAAATAAACTAAATAAATTAAAGAAACCTAAACCCAGGTTTACTTGATTTGAAAAAACCCAAACCCTAAATAAATCTAAAACCCAAACCCCAAATAATCCTAAAACTAATCCAAACCCTAATTCTTAAACCATACACCCTAAACCTACATCCCTAAATCTAAAAATAAAAAAAAAACCTAAGCCTAAACTAAAATAAAATAAAAACTAAAATAAAACTAAACTAAACTTACAAAATAAAACTAAAATAAAAACTAAACTAAAATAAAATAAAACCTAATAAATAAATTAAACTAAATAATAATAATTAGAAATAAAATAAACTAAAATAAATAAAATAAACTAAATAAACTAAACCTAGATTAAATTTAAAATAAATAAATTAAAAATTAAAAAAACTTAAAAAAAAAAACCCTAACCAAACCTGAAACCTAAAACCCTGAAAAAAACCCAAACCTAAACCCAAACCTAAACCCTGTAAACCTAAATAAAACCACAAACCTAAACTAAACCCAGGCAAAACTTAAATCCACAGTAAAACTAAAAACTAAAACTAAAATAAATAAAACTAAAAATAAAATAAGTAACTAAACCTAAACCTTAATAAAATAAAAAATAAAATAAAATAAAAGCCTATACTAAAACCAAGACCTAAACCTAAACATAAAAATAAACTAAAATAAAAAAAATAAAAACTAAACTAAAATAAAATAAATTAAAACCTAAACTAAACTAAAATAATAAAATAAACCTAAAAAAACCTAAATATAATAAAACTAAATGTAAAAAATAAAATAAAATAAACCTATAAATAAAATAAAATAAAACTAATTAAAAAACCTAAACTAAAATAAACCTAAAAAAAAAAAAAAATAAAACCTAAAATAAAAAAAAAACCTAAACCAAAATAAATAAAATAAAATAAACCTAAACCTAAACTAAAATAAACTAACCTAAAATAAAAATAAACATAAACTAAACATAAAATAAAACTAAACCTACTAAATAAAATAAAATAAAATTGAAATAAACCTAAACTTAAACTAAAAAATAAAACCAAAATAAACCTAAAGAAAAACCTAAAACCTAAACCTAAAAATAAAATAAAACCTAAACTAAAACCTAAAATAAAAAAAATAAAACCTAAAAAAATATAAAATAAAATAAAATAAATCTAAACTAAAAATAAACATAAACCTAAAAAAATAAACTAAAATGAAAAAAAAATAAAATAAAATAAATAAAATAAATAAACTAAAATAAATAAAAAATAAAATAAATAATAAACCAAATAAACTAAATAAAAAATAAACTAAATAAACTTAAACTGGGTTTGCTTGTTTAAAACCTCAAACCTACCACAATCACCTTGTCCATAAACCAACTAACCTAAACTAAATCTTCTAAGCCCTAAACCTGCTGACCCACAAAAAACCATAAACCCCAAACCTAGCCACAAACCACTGAGCAAATCTCCCAAATCTAAACTCTCCTACTATAACCCTGAGCCACACTCACCCAATCAACTCCTAAACCCTAAACCCTAAAACTGGCTTAAACCTCTCTAACCCTACTGACCTCTACCCACCAACTCTAAAACCACACCTAAACCTGAGCCTAAACCCTAAATCCTTAACAAACCCTAACTAAACCACTAAATCAAAATAAAAACCTAAACCTAAAACTGACTAAACACAAACCAAACCTAAACCTAAAGTAACTTAATAAATTAAAAAATAAATCTAAACCATAAAACCTAATAAACTTAAACTAAGAATGGGCACAACCTTGACCGTGACATCATCAGCTCGGTCTAGATCAGTTGTGGAGGTGAAGGCAGTGGTTGGTTTGATAATGATGGTGGGGGGTAGTGTGGTGGATATGGAGTAATGGTGGTCATGGTGGAGGAGCAATGCAGTTCTGACCATGATGGTGGATCACACTACTAGAGGGTGGTTATGGGAAGCTGGAGAAACTAAGAATGATCAATCCGATTCTTATGGAACTATGTCTTTATGGTAAAGATGATTCTAGTTATCTAGGGTTTTAATTTGCTCTATGCGTGCTCATTTTTTATCTATGTCATCGCTTGTGTCTTAGGAAACTTAGTGTGTTACTTGGTTGATGAAATGGAAAAGAAGAAATGTTGAATATGAATTTGTTCTCTATTTAAAAAAAACCCTAAAACCTGAACCTTAGACCAAAAACCCTAAACTAAATAAAACATAATAATAAAATAAATAAATAAACCTAAACCTAAAAAATAAATCGATAAAATAAAAATATAAATTAAAACTTAAATCTAAACCTATAAGAAAAATAAGAGAAAAAATAAAAATTAACTAAAATAAAATAAATAAAATCTTAAACTAAACCAAAAAATAAAATAAAACTAAGAATAGAAAACCTAAATAAAATAAAAACTAAATGTAAAATAAAAATATAATAAACATAAAATAATAAAAACTAAATAAAACCTAACCATAAAAAATAATATGTAAAAAAAAAATAAAAATTAAAACTTAAACCCTAAACTAAAAAAAATCCTAAAAGTAAAATAAAAATAAAATAGACAAAATAAAAGAAACCTAAACCTAAACTAAAATAAACTAAACTAAATTAAATATGGCCTAAACCTGAACCTAAAATAAATTAAACCAAAATCTAAACCTAAACCTAAACAAACTAAAATAAAATAAACTAAAATACTAAATCTATAAAAATAAAACCTAAATAAATAAACCTAAACCTAAAAAACAAAATAAACCTAAACCTAAACCTAAAAATAAAATAAAACCTAAACCTAAAATAAAATAAAAAATTAAACTAAACTAAAAAATAATAAACATAAACCTAAACCTAAAAAAATAAACTAAAATAAAAAAAAAACCTAAACTAAATAAAATACTAAACTAAATAAAATAAAATAAACTTAAATAAAATAAAAATAAAATAAACTAAAATAAATAAAATAAACTAAATTTAATTACTTGCTTTAAAATAACCATAAACCCTAAACCTCACCCTAAAATAAACCTACTAAACCCAACCCTAACTGCAACCTAAAACAACCACTAACCACAACCTTCTCTAAACTTAACCCCACTAAACCTGAGCCACAAACTAATCCTGAGCCAAACTCTACCATAAACTAAACCCACAACCCACCACTCCTAAACCCTGACCCTAAACCTGAGCCCACCCAAACCCTAGCCAAACCCACAGTTCAACCCTACCACTGACCCAACTACTAACTAAGCCCTAAACCCAGGCCCTCATGGTTCCTGGGCCCTCAACCACTAACCACAAACCTAAACCTCTAAACTAAACCACAAACCCCCTCTCCAAACTAAAACCTAACTAAATAAAAATATTAATAAATAATAAATAAATAAACCTAAATAAAATAAAATAAAATAAAACTAAACTTAAACCTAAAAATTAAAGAATAAAAATATTAAATAAAAATACTAAATAAAATAACTGTATAAAACCTAATTAATAAACTAAACATAAATAATAATAAAATAAATCTAAAATAAAATAAAACTAAATAAAACTTAAACCTAAAACTCAAAATAAAATAATAATAAAATAAATAAACCCTAAAAAAAAAACCTAAACCTAAAATAAAAATAAATAAACAAATAAAATAAACCTAAACCTACACTAAAATAAACTAAACTAAAAATAAAACCTAAACTAAACCTAAATAAGCTAAACTTAAACTAAACTACCAAATAAAATAAACTAAAATAAACCTAAACATAAACTAAAAAATAAAACCTAAAATAAATGTAAAATAGAAACCTAAACCTAAACCTAAAAAAATAAAATAAAAACCTAAACCTGAAAATAAAAAATAAAATGTAAACCTAAAAAATATAATAAATATAAAACTCAACTAAAAAATAAACCTAAAACTAAAAAATAAACTAAAATAAATAAACCTAAAATAAATATACTAAACTAAAAAAATAAAAGATAAACAAAATAAACTAAATAAATCTAAACCTATCAATTTACTTAATTTAAAAAAAAATAAACCCTTTACCCTAAACCCTAAATACAACCCTATTCTTGTTTTTTTATCTATGTCATTGTTGTGTCTTAGAAAATTTTGGGTCTTGGTTGATGAAATTGAAAAGAATAAATGTTGAATCTAAATTTGTTCTTTGTTAAAAAACCAAACCCTAAACACTACACTAAACTAAAAAAACCTAAAAAACCCAAAACCTAAACCTAAAAACTAAAACCATAAACCCTAAAAATCTAAACCTAAACTAAATACAACCTAAAAATAAAAATAAAAACCTAAACCAAATAAAATAAAAATATATAATAAAATAAAACCTAAAAAAACCTAAAATACAAAAGAAAATAAAATAAAAATAAAAACTATACTAAAATAAAACTAAATAAAATTAAACTAAACTAAAAAAAATAAAAAAACCTAAAATAAAATAAAAATAACTAAATAAAAAAAACTAAAAACTAAATAAAACCTAAACCTAAAAATAAAACTTAAAAAAAAATAAAATAAAAAATAAAACTAAAAAAAAACTAAACCTAAAATAAAAAAATAAACAAAATAAAATAAACCTAAACTTAAACTAAAATAAACTAAAATAAAATATATAAAACCTAAACTATATAAACTAAAATAAACTAAAAATAAACCTAAACCTAAACTAAAAAAATAAAACCTAAAAAACCTAAAATAAAAACCTAAAACCTAAATTTATTGAAATAAAATAAAAGTATAATCCTAAACCTAAAAATAAGAAATAAAAACCTAACAAAATAAAAATAAAATAGACTCAACTAAAAAATATACCTAAACCTAAAATAAACTAAAATATAAAACTTAAAAATAAATAAATAAACCTAAAATAAATAATCTAAACTATATAAAAATAAAAAATAAAATAAACTTAAATAAATTTAAAATAAACTAAATAAACCAAGACCTTCGAGTTTACTTAATTTAAAAATAAAATAAAAAATAAAAAAAAATAATCCTAAAAATAACCCTAAAACCCCAATAAAACACTAAACCCTAAATCTAAACCCTAAAACAAAAAACTAAACCCAAAATAAACCTAATCCCTAAATCATAAACCCCAAACACTAAACCATAAACTCTAAACCTTACCTAAACCCTAAACCCCAAATAACCCAAACCCCAAACCATAACCCCAAACCACTAAACCTAAAACCCAAACCAAACCAGAATGGGTATAACTTGATAGGAACATCACTATCAACTAGGCAGTCTTGATCTAGCGATGGAGGTGAAGGTGGGCATTCGTGGTGGTGGATCAGGTGGTGGTCAGAGTAGTGGTGGTTATAAAGGCAGGTGGAGCGATGGAGGTTACTGCTATGGTGGTGGTAGATGGAGAGATTAGGGATATGATGGTGGATCCTGCTGTTCGAGAAACTGAAGAATGATCGATTCAATCTATTGCTTATGGAACTCTGTCTTTATAGTAGAGAAAGTTCTACTTATGTAGGGTTTTTGATTTGCTTTATGGGTGCTCAATTTTATCTCTAACGTCACTTGTGTCATAGAATACTTGGGATGTTACTTGGTTGATAAAATTGAAAAGAAAAAAATGTTGAATATAAAATTGTTCTCTACTAAAAAAACCTTAAATCCTAAACCCTAAACCCCCACAAACTTAAACCCCACCTAAACCTAAACAAACCCACCTACACCTAAACCCTAAACCCAAACTAAACATTTAAACCTAAACCTAAAACCAAACCCATCCTAAACCTAAACCCTAAACCCTAAACCAAATCCTAAAACCTAAACCCCACCCTATACCCCAAACCTAACCCCTAAACCTAACCCTAAACTAAACTACCCACCAAATAACCTAAACCAAAACCTTGAATAAAGATGCCATTAGAGTAGATCTAGAGTGACCTAATCTAACATAGTTATGGTAGCTAAAGAAAATGTCTTCAAGAGACTTTCCCTATTAAGATTTGAATACCCTAAACCCTAACCTAAATCATATTATAATACCAAATATTATAGTATAATTTAGCATCATATATTTGATGTGTTGTTTGGATGTTAAAAGATATTTTGAAATGTTTTAGTATATTATGGTATATGCCCATAGTCTATATTATACAAATCATAATATATTGATTTAATAAATCAAATAATGAAATTTATTAAATTTGAAGTGGGAATTAGGTTTTAGTACCAAAGGTGTGCTACGCCACTTGTAGTTTAAAAATTAATATTTTATTTTCAAAATATCTATTATATGATGTAGCATAGTATAGCATCATATATCATAATATATTATTCTATGAATTTTAAATTCTTCTAGTATTTTATAATCATGTAGTCAAGCCTACACTAGCATTGTTTATAAAAATGTTGATTTAGACTTTAAAATGGTGGAATTTGGCCAAATTCATAATAAGTAGAGCTTGTCATCATAATATATTATTTCAATTTAAAATATGTAATTGATACGACTAAAATATATAGTTATTTAATTTTTAGACTAATTTTATGATTTTTATCTTAAGAAATCCTTGTGATGTGATATGCAATATAATATAATATAATATGTTATAGTGTAATATAATATAGGATGCCATAACATAGTGTAGCATCATGCATTATAACATACTATTATGTATTATTACTTGTTTGTTAGCATATTTTAGTTTCTTATAGTATGATGTAGTAGAGTTTAGGTATAATTCATAAAAATATTGATTTATAGACTAAGATGATGGGATTTGGCCAAATTTAATGTAAGCTTTAAGGAACATCATTGGGGGTGTGCTATGGTGTGTCATTTAATCAAAAGAATGGAATTTTGCATCCAAAATAAATGTTCATTTTTCAACCAAATTTTATAAATTTTTTTGCTTAAAGTGATTCATTTAAGGTGTAATGTAAGATAATATATTATATGAAAGCATATTAAAATATAAGCATTACATAACAATATAACTTAACATATATATAAATGTGGTGGTGTGTTACTAAATGTTATTCTACATTTTAGTATATTTTACTTTTCTTATAATACATTAGGTCAAAACTAAAAATGTTAATTTGAAGGTTGAGATGGAAGAATTTTTGCAAAATTCACGGCACACACCAAAGTGCAACACAAAAAATTATGCTATTTTGTACCATTTCTAATAGAAAAATAACAATTTTACATCCAAAATGAATTATTCATATTTTGAGAAAATTATGTTATTTGTTTTTTCAAGTGATTCTAATGAGGTGTAATGTTAGAAAATATATTATATTACAATAAATTATAATATAACATCATATATTATAATATAATATAGTGTGTTAATTTACTATAATATGTTTAGCATGCTATTGTATAGTTAGTTTAGCTTGCACCATCACAAATAATAAAATATTGATGTTGAGATGATGTAATTTGAATGAATCCATTGTTAGGCTTTTACTTGAAGTATTAAAGCTATGCATAAGAGAAGAAATAAGATTTGGTGAGAATTCCATGTTAAGGACATGAAGGAGATCCAGGGGATCACATGCATTGGACATGGCATGTGAGGGATCTATGTCAAGGGCATAGAAGAAAAAAATTGTTTTTGGATATGTTTCAATTTGATTTGATTATATGACTTGTGGAAAGAAGATCCATTGAAAAGAATCTATAATCCAGGGATTAAGATCGAGTCAACTTTAATTTATTTTGTTTTTTGATGTGGAGGCATATAATAGAGATATGGGCTCAGTCTAAGGATGGGGTATATGAACCTTCCACTGAAGCAAGTTGGTATCTATTGGGGATTGGGATTTGACTTTGATTTCATAGATTTATTTTGGGATGTATCCAAGAATAAGAGTTTGGTTGGATTTCTTTGATTTAGACTCTATTGGGAGTTGGTTTAATTTGGTTCCACTGGAGAGGTTTATTTTGAATTTGATTTGTTTGCTTGACTTATTTATATATGATTTAGGCTCCACTAGGGAGAAGGGTGTGATTTAACTCCATTGGGGAAATAAGATTGGGTTTAATTTAATCTAAATTAATGTATGGACCCAATTGGTGTGCAATGGACCCACTGAGAAAGAGCTATATCAGCTTTGACCTGCCTCAAGTTTACAAATCCAAATGCATAGTCTACCCGCTGTGGGGTAGAGCTAGCCAACCTAATGGGTTGCATTTCAGTGTGCAATGATTATACTAAGAAGAAGACACAGCAGACTTACATCTTTCAAAGTGAGGAACAACTATTAGGGTGACCTATTGGATGCTCAAAAGAGCAAACCTGACCTAGGGTGACTACTAAGTGAATGCCGTTGGGGACTTATGCCAACTCAAAGTAGTCTAAAACAATTTTATCTTAATTTCATGTGATTGGATATGGTTTGTTTGGTTTAGTTTGATTTTGAATTGAGGGAATATCTGCTAGGGATGTGAGCTCGATTAAATTTAAAAGATTTAATTTATGGACCATGTCAGTGTGTGATGGACTCATTGAGAAGGGGCTACATCAAACTTGTCCTATCTCAAATTTATAAATCCAATGGGATAGTCTACTAGCTATGGGGTAGAGCTGGCCAACCTAAGGGGTTGCCTTTTGGTGTGAAATGACTGTGCTAGAAAGAAGGAATAGTAGACTTACATCTTCTAAAGGAGGGAAAAACCACTGGAGTGACCTATTGGTAGCACAATAAATCAAATCTAACTTAGGGGCGACTATAGAGTAAATGCCACTGAGGACTTATATCAACTCAAGAGTAGTCAGGCGATTCCTATAGGGAGATTTGCTGACACTGCCCTAAACATAGGATGTCTTCTTGAGGAAAAGTATCGCTAGTGGTGTCCTCCTAATCAATAAGTGAATATATATTTTATTTATATATTTATGTGGACCCTATTGGTGTGTGAGACCACTCGAAGGAGCTATGTTGGCCTTGACCTATCTCGATTTACTAGACCATGGGAGAATGCACTTCCATGGGATGGATTCTCCAACCACATATGTGGTTACTATGATAGAACTCAATCATTAGTAACCCGTAGTGTCTAAATGGGAACGCAAAGGATGTGATCCAAAATAGCGCCCACAGGCGAGGTGTTGCTACGGGCATTATCTTGAGCCCTAGGAAAGAAAGCTTATAGGTGTACGGTGGCCAACTTAAGCAAAAAGCATAGCAGACTTATAACTGCCATTAGTGTTGTATCCTAAGTTGCAAGAACCAACCAACTTAAGGTGTATCAACATGAGTGGTGTATCTATCGCATAGTGAGAACCAACTTGCGGGTGTCCAACAATCAATCTAGAAAGAAAGAATGCAGGATTACAACTTTCCAAGTAGAACTCATCATCGAGATAGTCTATCATTGGAGAGATAAATACTACCTAACCTAGTATGACTAATAAGCATGGAGCCTCGAGGAAGGACTAGACACAAACTTGAAGCAGTCATGAGGGAAGGAGCCATTAGAGGACTTACCCTAAACCTCAAATATACATGACCCGATTACACGAAGGCTAATCAAGAAGAAAGAGATCAAATGACATCTTCTTAAACAAAGCCAACATGAGGTAGCTTCAGCCATGTAAAGGCCTACCAAACTAAGCTCATCTGTGTAATGGCCAAATAAAGAAGGAGAATATAACACATCCTCCAAAGCAAGAAGACCACTTGGGTGACACACTAGTAGGGTAGCACATTAGCCCGACCTAGAGCAGCTACTAAGTGAGTGACACTGGGGCGTTATCTCAACTCAGAGTAGCCCGACACAAAAGATATGTGTTTGTTTTATATGTTTTTGTGTAGTTTGTATTTGTTTTGTGTCGATGAAGGATAGGGCTCCACTCTGGTTCCTTATACCTACCCTCAACACATCATGGTGGATTCAAAAATAAGAATACTTTCAATATGGAAGAGATTGAATTCAAAATGGTATTTTCATTCATGATATTCATTTTCAAACATGATTTATAATATTTCATTAAGTAGAACCCAATGGTTGGAAGAATTGGGAGCTCTCCCTTATGATTAATAAGTTGATAAGATCTTCCTTAGCAGGCCTTCTCTATGGCAAAAGGGCCTTCCCAAGTGGGTTCAAACTTTCATCCCATCTTATGACCAATTAGTCTCCTTAACTAAAATAACCTCTACATGAAAAGCTCTAGAATGGACCAACTGGTTGTGAGCTTGAATCATTTTAGCTTTCTTCAACTCAAGGTTTTAGCATGCCCACAAGCTTCTCTTCTCCAAACCTTCGAGATCATCTAACCATAACTTGGTGTTCTACTTTATTGCGATCTTGCTACCCACAGCTATCCTTAGTGATGAGAGTTTGACTTCTAATGGTAGAGCGCTTTGGGGCCCATACACTAAGGAGAAAGAGTAGTGAGTTGGAGTTCTATATGTGGTGCGGTAGGCCCACAAGGCTTGAACTAAATGCTCACTATATTGTTGTCGAGTGTCTTTTTAGTATTTGGATGAGAGTTTTCTTGAGGCTTATGTGGTTTGCCCTCGGTAGTTGATGATAGAATATCTATATGCTATGTCTCGGGAAAAGTTGTTGATCTCGGTGCTCTTGAATGAAATACCATTATCGATATAATTCTTGAGGCACTCCAAACCTATATTGAAATGGATTTCTAAAAAATTGGAGCACATCTTTGAGTTGTCACATCTCTAAGTTGAATCATTTTCATCCATTTGAAAAAGTAGATAGTGGCAATTAAGATGAACCAATGACCCTTGGAAGTAGGAGGATCAATAAGACCCACTATGTTGGTACCCTAACACTCAAATGGCCATTAGGCAAATGTTTGATATAGAATGTTGGATGGTTGGTGTAGGACCACATCATTTATTTGACATTGGTGGCATTTCCTAGCCGTATCCATGCAATCTTTGATCATCGATGACCCGGTAGTATCCTATTCTCTTAATCTTGGCTTTCATTTTGATCCAAATTGGTTGGTTCCACATAATCTAAGTGTACCTAGTCCGCGATCTTACGTGCTTCATGCTTGTCTAAACAACATAACCACATATGATCGAAAGACTATCGATACAAGACACCATCAACAAGAGCATAGGAAAGTGCTCTCTACTTCATCTAATGGGCTTGAGACTTCTCTTGAGATAGTTTGCCTTTATTTAGGTAATTCATGAATGTTTGCCTCAAATCTAACTCCTCATCCTTCTTGGCAATGGCAACCTCCCCATCAGAGAGTATTTTTTGATGAGTTCAATATCAATAAGGATAATACTTGTCTATTTTGGACCTTTATTGATATGGACTCATCTTCTGCATGCTAACTCCTTGGCATATGCTAAAACATTCTCTTCTTAGAATCTTATAACTAGGAACCTCTAGGATTTGGGCCATAATTCTATGGTGTACTTGTTTTAGTGATGGAGCTTAGGCTTTATAACCTTATAGGACCTAGCAATTTAGTTGATAACTAAGAATCCTCAAGATGTTGATGTTCTAGATGCTTAGAGTAACAGATAACTCTAGATCGGCAATCAGAGCCTTATATTCAACTTCATTATTGGTATGAGGATTAGACAGATGATATGAGAATCTCATCACATCGCGGTCCAGAGTTAAGAGAACTATTCCTACCCTTGCCATTCTTGGAATAGTAATTGTGGTTCTTCTCCTCCTTGAGAGGAAGCTACACTATCAAAGTACATCTCTTAGTGGGGAATGCTAGTATCCTAAGTTCATGAATTTTCATTGGGAGATCATGAGTTAGTAGGAAGTGGGCATGTTGCTAAAAAAAATTGCTAGTAGTTGTCCTTTCACCATAAAGAGGGGTATGAAGGTAATGTCGAACTACGAGAGGATCATCGACCATCAAGCCAATCGTCCAAAAAACATCGATCGTGTCATGAGATACTGTAATGGATTGATCTTAGAGATTAAGTTCACCTTATGAGGAAGCATGTAGTGTTGTAGCTTTTAGAATGCAAAGATTAAACCTAGAAAATGCTTCTCAATGGATGGATAATTAGCCTCAGGAAGGATTAGATGATAGCTGAGGTAGTAGAGTGCCTTTTATTTCCCTTCATCATTGACTTGGGCCAACAAAGCACCAAAGGAGTCGTTTAACATAGTAGTGTAAGTATGAGCGGCTTGCCCAAGATAAGGGCTACTAGAATCAGTGACATCATCAAGTACTACTTGATGTCTTCGAAGGCATGCTCACACTTGTCATCTCACTTGAACTTGGCATCCTTTTTAACAAGTGCTAATAATATCTGACATCTTCCTGATAAATTGGAGAGAAAGCATCATAGATATGCTAACAGTCCTTGTAATGATCTGAGTTGAGTTTAACTTTTAAGGGGTGGAAATTCTAATATCACCTTGATCTTCTAAATTGATTCCTTGGTGTGGACAATAAACCAAAGGAACTATTTTGAAGCACACTTTAGAGGATTCATTTTGAGGTTAAATGGTCTTAACTATTCAAAACTACTCTCAAGTCAAAGCAATGGTCTTCCTTTTCTCTACTTTTGACTATGAGATCATCAACATAGCATCGACTTGATGATGCATGAGTTCATCGAAGAATCAAGCCATTGCCCACTTTCATTATGTAGCAATTTTAAGGCTAAAAGGCATGACCTTATAGCGAGATTCGATCGGGGTTCTAAAAGCGGTTTATTCCATCTTGGGCAATCTTTATTTAGTTATATCCAAATGAGCCATCCATGAAATAGAGACAACAAGATTCGATCGAGGTTCTAAAACTAATTTAAAACCTAAACCTAAAATAAATAAAATAAAATAAACATAAACATAAACTAGAATAAACTAAACTAAAATAAATAAAACATAAATAAAAACTTAAAATAAACTAAACCTAAACCCTAAACTAAATAAAATAAAATAAACTAAAAATAAACCTAAACTTAAAAAAAACCTATAAATAAACAAAAATAGAGGATTAAAACCTTAATCTAAAAAAATAAAATAAAAACCTAAACCAAAACCTAAAATAAAAAAATTAAACCTAAACCTAAAAATAAAGAAAAATAAAACTAAACTAAAAAATAAACATAAACCTAAACCTTATCCTAAAAAATTAACTAAAATAAAAAAAAAAGCTAAACTAAAATAAGTAAACCTAAAATAAATAAACTAAACTAAATAAAAAAACCTAAATAAAAATAAAAAAAATAAACTAAAATGAATAAAAAATAAACTAAATAAAACCTAAACCTATCAGTTTACTTAATTTTAAAAAAAATCCTAAACAAATCATAAATCCTAAACCCTAAACCCTAAACCCTAAATTCTAAACTCTAAACCCTAAAATCCTGACCCTAAAGCCTGCTAAACCCTAAACACTAAACTAACCCTAAATCTAACAAACCTAGCCCTAGGCTCATCTGACCCTAAACCTTAAAACATAAACTCACCATAAATTCACCCTAAACCCATAAATCATAAACCCTAAGCCTAAACCCATAACCCTAAATTGCCCTAAACCATAAGCTAACTGGGGTGACCATAAACTAAACCCTAACCCTAAACCCTAAACCCGGACTCCCACTAAACTAAATCATAAACCTTGTGCCCTAAACCCTAAAAACCAAAAAAGCTAAACCTAAACTAAAAAAAACCTAAAAAGAAAATAAATAAAAAACTTAAAACCTTAATAAAATAAAATAATAAAATAAACTAAGAACTAAAACTAAAACCTAATCCTAAACCTTAAAATAAAATAAAATAAAATAATAAAATAAACTAATAAAGAAATAAAACTTAAACTAAACTAAAACAGAAAAAAAGCTTAAATAAAATAAAAAACTAAATGTAAAATAAACATAAAATAATCTAAAATAAAATAAAAACAAACTAAATAAAATCTAAACCTAAAAATAAACCTTAAAATAAAACCTAAAACTAAATAAAAAATAAAACCTACTAAAAAAAAACAAAACCTAAAATAAAATAAAATAAAGAAAAGAAAATAAACCTAAACCTAAACCAAAATAGACTAAACGAATAAATAAAACTTAAACCTTATCCTAAAATAAACTAAACCTAAACCTAAACCAATGCTAAATAGAATAAAATAAAATCAAAATAAACTTAAACCCAAACAAAAAAGTAAAACCTAAAAATAAACCAAAAATAAAAACCTTAACCTTAACCTAAAAATAAAAAATAAAACCTAAACCTAAAAAGTAAAATAAAAATAAAACTCAACTAAAAAATAAACCTAAACCTAAATCTAAACATAAAAAAAACCTAAACTAAAATAAATAAATAAATAAATAAAATTAAAAATAAACATAAATAAAAAAATAAAATAAACTAAACTAAATAAAAGATAAATTAGATAAACCTAATCCATTTGCTTAAATTTTTTTTAAAAATCCTAAAAAACCAAATTCATAAACCCAAACTACAACCCTAAAAAAGCCCTAACCTAAAGATCTTAAAATAAATCCTAACTAAACCCTAAAACCCTAAATGCTAAACATTAAACCCTAAACTCTAAACCTAAACCCTAAACCCTAAGCCTCAAATCCTAAACCTAAACCTAAAGTAACTAAATAAATTACAAAATAAACCTAATCCCTAAAACCTAATTCACCTAAACTTTAAAAAAAGCCTAAGTAAAATAAAACTAAACCTAAAATAATAATAAAATAAACCTAAAAATAAAATAAAAATAAATAAAACCTAAACCTAAACAATAAACCTAAAATAAAACCTAAAAAAACCTAAACCCTAAACTAAGAAAAAAACTAAACCTAAGATAAAATAAAATAAACCTAAATCTAAACTAAAATAAATAAAACTAAACCTAAACCTAAAAATAATAAACTAAACCTAAACTAAATAAAATAAAATAAAATTAAAATAAACCTAAACCTAAACCTAAAATAAACCTAAAATAAAACCTAAACTTAATGTAAATAATAAAATAAAACCTAAACTTAAACTTAAAAATAAAAATAAAACCTAAACCTAAAATAAAATAAAATAAAACTAAACTAAAAAATAAACCTAAACCTAAACCTAAAATAAATAAAAATAAACATAAACTAAAATAAATAAACCTAAAAATAAACTAAAATAAATAAAAAATAAACCTAAATCATAATAAAAAAAAAAATAAATAAAATAAATGGATAAATAAACTAAATAAACCTACGTGTGGGTTTGCTTAATTTCAAAAAAATAAAGGAAAAAATCTCTCACTAAAATTAAGCTAAAACAAACTCTAAACCCTAAATAAAGCAAACCCAAACCCTAAATGGAATCAAACCCTAAAACCCTAAAGCAAACCTAAACCTAAAATAAAACCCTAAAAACTAAACCTAAAACAAAAACCCTAAACCCTAAAACCAACTACATTAACCCTAAACTAACCTAAACTCCCACCATAAACATACCACTAACTGACCCTACACTAAACCCTAACCCACCCAAATGATAATAACTTCCCCCTAAACTATAAACCCTAAATAAAACCCTATGACACTAAACTTAACCATAAAACCAATCTTACACTACCACTAGTAAACCCTAACCATACCTTAAAATCCTAAACCTAAACCTTAAAACCTAAAATCTAAATTAAATAAAACCTAAAAATAAAATAAATAAATAAAATTTAATCCAAAATAAAATAAATAAATAAGATAAAATAAAAACATAAACTAAAACCTAAACCTAAACATAAAAAAGAAAATAAAATAGAAATAAAAACTAAATTAAAATAAAATAAACAAAAACTTAAACAAAACTAAAATTAAAAATCTAAATAAAATAAGAACTAAAGATAAAATAAAATAACTAACCTAAAATAAAATAAAACTAAATAAAACTTAAACTTAAAAAAAAAATAAATAAAAAAATAAATAAAATAACCTAATCATTAAACTAATAAAAACCTAAACCTAAAATAAAAACAAAATAAACCTAAACCTAAACTAAAATAAGCTAAACTAAAATTAATAAAACCTAAACATAAACTTAAAATAAACTAAACCTAAACTTAAACCTAAACTAAATTAAATAAACTAAAAATCAACCTAAACCTAATCTAAAAAATAAAACCTAAAAAATAAATCTAAACTAAAAACCAAAAACCTAACCCTAAAAAAATAAAATAAAAATCTATACCTAAACCAAAAAAAAAACCTAAACCTAAACTTAAACCTAAATAATTAACTAAAATAAAAAAAACCTAAACTAAAATAAATAAACTTAAAATAAATAAACAAAAAAATTAAAAATAAAAATAAACCTAAATAAAAATAAAAATAAACCTGAATAAAATAAATAAATAAACCTAAACCTCGCACTTTAATTAATTTTCAATAAAATAAAAATAAACATAATAAAAATAAATAAAAAAACTTTTAACCTAAACTCTAAACCCTAAAATTAACCCTAATTAAACCTCTCCCTAAACCTTAAATACCTTAAATCCACACCACCCCACCTAAAAAACTCTAAGCCTAAATCCTCTAACCCTCTCCACTCAGGCCCTAAACTTTAAAAACCTAAACCCCTCCCCACCAACTGACCCTAAACCTCCAAACTCCAAACTCAACCCTTAAACTGACCTGCGTGCTTAAAACCCTAAATCTTAAAGCTAAATAATAAACTTGAAACCCAAACAAACCAACCTAAACTCCACCCAAATTAAACTCTAAATCCCTAAACAATCTCTAACCTTCCCAAAACCTAAACCCTAATCCCACCCTAAACCCTAAAAATCTAAACTAAATTAAAATTAAAACCTAAATAAATAAATATGTATATATATATATATGTAATATATATAATAAAACCTAAACTAAAACCTAAACCTAACATTAAAATAAATTAATATAAATTATATAAAAAACCTAAACTAAACTAAAAAATAAAATAAACCTAAAATAAACTAAATAAATAATAGAAGATATGTTGAATCTGAATTAGTTCTCTATTAAAAAAAATCATAAACCATAAAATCTAAAATTAAACCTAAAACCTAAAACCTAAAACCATAAACCCTAAAACCCTAAACCCTAAACCCTAAACCTAAAACCTAAACTCTAAAAAAACCAAAACCCTAAACCCAACCCAAAATCATAAATCCTAAAATGCTAAAACCTAAACCTAAACAAAATAAAAAATAAAAATAAAAAAAAATCTAAACCAAAATAAAATTAAAACATAAACTAGAACCTAATCCTAAACCTAAAAATAAAATAAAATAAACTAATAAAAAGAAATAAAAATAAAATAAATAATAACCTAAATTAAACTAAAAAAATAAAAAGAAGCCTAAAAATAAAAAACTAAAATTAAAATAAAAATAAAATAAACCTAAAATAAATCTAAAATAAAATAAAATAAAACCTAAATAAAAACTTAAATTTAAAAAATAAACCTAATAGTAAATATAAAATATAACTTAAACCTTAATAAAAAAAATAAAAACTAAACTAAAATAAAATAAATAGAAACCTAAAATAAAGTAAAAAATAAAAAACCTAAATAAAATTTAAACTAAACCTAAATTAAAAATAAACCAAACTAAAAATAAAATAAAATAAAATCCTAAACATAAATAATACCTAAAACTAAAATAAAACCCTAAACTAAAAAATAAAATCAACCTAAACCTAAAATAAACAAAATAAAATAAACCTAAACCAAACTAAAATAAACTAAACTAAACTAAATAAAACCTAAACCTAAACTTAAAATAAACTAAACCTAAACCCTAAACTAAAAAAATAAAATAAACTAAAAATAAACCTAAACCTAAATTATAAAATAAAACCTAAAATAAAATCCAAAAACCTAAACCTTAAAAAAATAAAATAAAAACCTAAACCTAAACTTAAAAATAAAAAATAAAATAAAAATAAAACTAAACTAAAAAAACATAAAAACATAAACCCAAACTTAAAAAAAGAACTAAAATAAATAAACCTAAAATAAATAAGTTTAACTAAATAAAAATAAAAATAAACCTAAATATAAAAATAAAATAAACTAAAATAAAAAATATAAACTAAATGACCTAAATCTAAACTAAAATAAATAAAACCTAAACCTAAAATAAACTAAACCTAGACCTAAACCTAAACTAAATAAAATAAAATAAACTAAAAAATGAACTTAAACTTAGACTAAAAAATAATACCTAAAAAAAACCTAAAATAAAAACCTAAAACCTAAACCTAAAAAAATATAATAAAAATTTAAACCTAAACCTAAACATAAAAAATAAAGCCTAAACCTAAACCTAAACCTAAAAATTAAACTAAAATAAATAAACCCAAAATAAAATACTAAATATAAATAAAAATAAACCTAATAAAATAAAACTAAATAAATCTACCATTTATTTAATTTAAAGAAAAAATAAACCTTGACCCTAAACCCTAACCCACAACTCTAAAATAAACCTTAAAAACTAAAGCCTAAAACCCTAAACCCTAAACTCCTTTAAAACCACTAACCCTAAGCCACCTTAAACCTTAATCCCTGTGACCCTGACCCAACCCAAAACCGGATCCTAAATCCCAAAACCCTAAACTAAAGAAATAAACCCTACCACCTAAACCTAACCAAACTCTAAACCCTAAAAACCCTAAAAAATCTTAAACCCTAAACCCTAAACCTTAAAAACCTAAAAACTTAAATCAAAATTAAATAAAACCTAAAAATAAAATTAATAGTTAAACCTAAAGCCTAAATTAAAAACCTAAACTTAAACCTAAAAGAAAATAAACTAAAATAAAGAATGTAAACCTAATAAACTAAAAAATAAAATAAACCTAAGAATAAAAAGACTTAATAAAATAAAACTAAGCATAAAATTAAAATAAAATAAACCTAAAAGAAAATAAAATAAAAACTAAATAAAAACCTAAACCTAAAAAAGTAAGTGTAAAAATAAAACTTAAAAATAAACCAAAAAAAAACCTAAACCCTAAGCCAAAAAAAACTAAACCTAAAATAAAAAAATAAAAAATAAAAACCTAAAACCTAAACCTAAAAAAGTAAAATAAAAACCTAAAGCTAAACCTAAAAAATAAACTAAAATAAAAAACCTAAACTAAAATAAATAAACCTAAAATAAATATAGTAAACTTAATAAAAATAAAAAATAAACCCAACTAAAAATTAAAAAATAAAGCAAACTAAAATAAATAAAAGATACTAAATAATCCTAAACCAATTAGTTTACATAATTTTGAAAAAAAGCAATAAACCCTAAACCTAAACCTTAAACTTTAAACCCTAAACCCTAAAAAACCCTAAATAATTTAATCCCTAAACCCTAATAAACACTAAACCCTAAACTAACCCTAAACCCTAAACCCTAAACCCTAAACCCTAACCCTAAACTATAAACCCTAAACCCCAAACCCTAAACCTAAACCTAAAGTATCTAAATAAATTAAAAAATAAACCTAAAGCTTAAAATATAACAAACTTAAACCCTAAGAATGGGCAGAACCTTGATCGCAGGTACATCACTATCAACTAGGCTCAATCTAGATCAAGCAGTGGAGGTGAAGGTGGAGGCGTCAGTTATCACATTGGTGGTGGGGGATCTGAAGGTGCTGGTGGATATGGATGTGGTTATCAGAGCAGTGGTGGTTATGGAGGCTGGAAGAGCGATGGAGGTTACAACCATAGTGGTGGCGGAGGGAGAGATCGGGGATATGATGGTGGATCCGCTACTCGAGAGGCCTGGGTGGTTTTGATGGGAACTAGAGAAATTGAAGAAACATCGATCCGATTTGCTATTTATGGAACTATGTCTTTCTGGAGAGATAGTTACAGTTATCTGGGTTTTGATTTTCCTTATGCATGCTCATTTTATATCTATGTTGCTTGTATCTTAAAACTT